>JAKOGI010005117.1:0-16313 GCA_029747015.1 Carnegiea gigantea | reverse complement strand
GGATCCGGTGCATTAGTGCTGGTATGATCGCGCCCATTGGATTCTTGCGGAACAAATGTTTCATTGAGGGTACGCGGACGCAGAGTCGCGCATACAGCACGCCAGCTCCAAAGAGGTCGCAAGTTCGTCACTGACAGCTCAGAAGAGGCGAGCTAAGCGTGCGTTACGGACGGTAGCTCAACCCCCTCCATCGTCCCATGCAAGCATGGGCTTTCGTCCGTGTGTTGCAGTAAAATGGGGCCTCCGATGTGGTTTTCAGGACAAGGAGGCGTCCGTAGGGGAATTTCGGTCATTTCGAGTGAACATGGGCGGAGGGACTGATTTGGATTCTTTTTCCTCGTTCTGGTCAGTTCTCATCCGAAGGCAACAGCAAATGAAACCAGAAAGATCGGTGCTTTTTAGAAAGAAAAAACGACGAAAAAGGGGTGCAACACGAGGACTTCCCAGGAGGTCACCCATCCTAGTACTGCTCTCGCCCAAGCACGCTTAACTGCAGAGTACTGATGGGATCCGATGCATTAGTGCTGGCATGATCGCACCCACTGGATCCTTGCGGAACAAAAGTTTCATTGAGTGTACGCGGCCGCTAAGTCGCGCATATCGCACGCCAGCTTTTTCCTCGTCCAGGTCAGGTCTCATCCGACGCCCACAGCAAGTGAAATGAGAACGATCGATGCTTTTAAAAAAGAAAAAAAAAACGAAAATGGGGTGCAAGACGAGGACTTCCCAGGAGGTCACCCATCCTAGTACCACTCTCGCCCAAGCACGCTTCACTGCGGAATTCTGATGGGATCCGGTGCATTGGTGCTGGTTTGATCGCACCCATTGGATTTTTGCAGAACAAATCTTTTATAGAGCGTACGCGGCTGCCGAGTCGCACATACGGCGCGCCAAATCTAAAGAGGCTGCAAGTTCGCAACTGACAGCTCGGAAGCGGCGAGCTAAGAGTGCGTTACAGACGGTAGCTCGACCCCCTTCATCGCCCCGTGCAAGCATGGGCTTTCGTCCGTGTGTTGCAGTAAAATGGGGCCTCTATTGTGGTTTTCAGGGCCAGGAGGCGTCCGTAGGGGAATTTCGGAAATTTCGAGTGAACAAGGCCGGAAGGTCGGACCTGGATGCTTTTTCCTCGTCCTGGTCAGTTCTTATCCGACGGACACAACAAATGAAACGAGAAGGATCGGTGCTTTTAAGAAAGTAAAAAACAACGAAAAAGGGTGCAACACGGGGACTTCCCAGAAGGTCACCCATCCTAGTACTACTCTCGCCCAAGCACGCTTAACTGCGGAGTTCTGATGGGATCCAGTGCGTTAGTGCTGGTATGATCACACCATTGGATTCCTGCGGAACAAATTTTTCATGGAGTCTACGCGGTTGCCGAGTCCCGCATGCAGCGCACCAAATCTAAAGAGGTCGCAAGTTCGTAACTGACAGCCCGGAAGCGGCGAGCTATGCGTGCGTTACGGATGGTAGCTCGACCACCTTCATCCCCCCTTGCCAGCGTGGGGTTTCGTCCTTGTGTTGCTGTAAAAAAGGGCCGCTGAAGTGGTTTTCAGGGCCAAGAGTCGTCTGTAGGGGAATTTTGGTCATGTCGACTGAACATGGCCGAAAGGCCTGATTTGGATGGCTTTTTCCTCATCCTGGTCAGGTCTCATCCCACGCCCACAGCAAATGAAACGAGAAGGATCGGTGCATTTGTGCTGGTATGATCGCACCCATTGGATTCTTGCGGAACAAATGTTTCAATGAGGGTACGCGGCCGCAGAGTCGCGTATACATCACGCCAGCTCCAAAGAGGTCGCAAGTTCGTCACTGACAGCTCAGAAAAGGCGAGCTAAGCGTGCGTTACGGACGGTAGCTCAACCCCCTCCATCGCCCCGTGCAAGCACGGCCTTTCGTCCGTGTGTTGCAGTAAAATGGGGCCTCCGATGTGGTCTTCAGGGCAAGGAGGCGTCCGTAGGGAATTTCGGTCATTTCGAGTGAACATGGGCGGAGGGACTGATTTGGATTCTTTTTCCTCGTCCTGGTCAGTTCTCATCCGAAGGCAACAGCAAATGAAACGAGAAAGATCGGTGCTTTTTAGAAGGAAAAAACGACGAAAAAGGGGTGCAACACGAGGACTTCCTAGGAGGGCACCCATCCTAGTACTACTCTCGCCCAAGCACGCTTAACTGCGGAGTTCTGATGGGATCCGGTGCATTAGTGCCGGTATGACCGCACCCATTGGATTCTTGCGGAGCAAATGTTTCATTGAGGTACGCGGCCGCTCAGTCGCGCATACAGCACGCCAGCTCCAAATAGGTCGCAAGTTCATAACTGATAGCTCGGAAGCGGCGGACTCAGCGCGCGTTACGGACGGTAGCTCAACCACCTTCATCGCCCCCTGCAAGCAAGGGGTTTCGTCCGAGTGTTGCAGTAAAAAAGAGCCTCTGAAGTGGTTTTCAAGGCCAACAGCCGTCCGTAGGGGAATTTTGGTCATTTGGACTGAACATGGCCGAAAGGCTTGATTTGGATGCTTTTTCCTCATCCTGGTCAGGACTCATCTGATGCCCACAGCAAATGAAACTAGAAGGTTCAGTGCTTTTAAGAAAGGGGTGCAACACGAGGACATCCCGGGAGGTCACCCTTCCTAGAACTACTCTCGCCCAGGCCCGCTTAATTGCGGAGTTCTGATGGGATCCGATTCATTAGTGCTGGTATGATCGCACCCATTGGAGTCTTGCATAACAAATCTTTTATAGAGTGTACGCGGCTTCCGAGTCGCATATACAGCGCGCCAAATCCAAAGAGGTCGCAAATTCGTAACTGACAGCTCGGAAGCGGGGAGCTAAGCGTGCGTTACGGACGGTAGCTCGACCGCCTTCACCGTCCCGTGCAAGCATAGGGTTTCGTCCGTGTGTTGAAGTAAAAAAGGGCCTCTGATGTGGTTTTCAGGGCCAGGAGGCGTCCGTAGGGGAATTTGGGTAATTTCGAGTGAACATGGGCAGAAGGCGTGATTTGGATGCTTTTTCCTCGTCCTGGTCAGTTCTCATCCGACGGCCACAGCAAATGAAACGAGAGAGATCGGTGCTTTTTAAGGAAGAAAAAAAATAAGCAAAAAGGGGTGCAACACGAGGACTTCCCAGGAGGTCACCTATCCCAGTACTACTCTCGCCCAAGCACGCTTAACTGCGGAGTTCTGATGGGATCCGGTGCATTAGCGCTGGTATGATCGCACCCACTGGATTCTTGCGGAACAAATCTTTTATAGAGTGTACGCAGCTACCGAGTTGCACAAACAGCGCGCCAAATCTAAAGAAGTCGCAAGTTCGCAACTGACAGCTCGGAAGCGGCGAGCTGAGCGTGCGCTACGGACGGTAGCTCGACCACCTTCATCGCCCCGTGCAAGCATGGGGTTTCGTCCGTGTGTTGCAGTAAAAAAGGGCCACTGCTGTGGTTTTCAGGGTCAGGAGGCGTCCGTAGGGGAATTTCAGTACTTTCGAGTGAACATGGGCGCAAGGCTTGACTTGGATGCTTTTTCCTCGTCCTGGTCAGTTCTCATCCGACGGCCACAGCAAATGAAACAAGAAGGATCGGTGGTTTTAAGAAAGTAAAAAGCAACGAAAAGGGGTGCAACTGGAGGACTTCCCAGGAGGTCACCCATCCTAGTACTACTCTCGCCCAAGCGCGCTTAACTACGGAGTTCTGATGGGATCCGGTGCATTAGTGCTGGTATGATCGCAACCGTTGGATTCTTGCGGAACAAATCTTTTATAGAGTGTGCGCGGCTACCAAGTCGCACAAACGGCGCGCCAAATCTAAAGAGGTCGCAAGTTTGCAACTGACAGCTCAGAAGAGGCCAGCTAAGAGCGCGTTACGGACGATAGCTCGACCACCTTCGTCGCGCCGTGCAAGCATGGGGTTTCGTCCGTGTGTTGCAGTAAAAAGGGCCTCTGATGTGGTTTTCAGGAACAGGAGGCGTCCGCAGAGGAATTTCGGAAATTTCGAGTGAACAAGGTCGGAAGGCCTGATTTGGATGCTTTTTCCTCGTCCTGGTCAGTTCTCAGCCGATGGCCACAACAAATGAAACGAGAAAGATCGGTGCTTTTAAGAAAGAAAAAAACTACGAAAAAGGAGTGCAACACGAGGACTTCCGAGGTGGTCACCCATACTAGTACTACTCTCGCCCAAGCACGCTTAACTGCGGAGTTCTGATGGGATCCGGTGCATTAGTGCCTGTATGATCGCACCCATTGGATTCTTGCGGAGCAAATGTTTCATTGAGGTACGCGGCCGCTCAATCGCGCATACAGCACCGGCTCCAAATAGGTCGCAAGTTCGTAACTGATAGCTCGGAAGCGGCGGGCTAAGCGTGCGTTACGGACGGTAGCTCGACCACCTTCATCGCCCCCTGCAAGCAAGGGGTTTCGTGCATGTGCTGCAGTAAAAAAGGGCCTCTGAAGTGGTTTTCGCGGCCAAGAGCCGGCCGTAGGGGAATTTTGGTCATTTGGACTAAACATGGCCGAAAGGCCCTATTTGGATGCTTTTTCCTCGTCCTGGTCAGGACTCATCTGATGCCCACAGCAAATGAAATTAGAAGGTTCAGTGCTTTTAAAAAAGGGAAAAAAAAAGAAAAAGGGGCGCAACACGAGGACTTCCCAGGAGGTCACCCATCCTAGAACGACTCTCGCCCTGCCCGCTTAACTGCGGAGTTCTGATGGGATCCGGTGCGTTACTGCTGGGATGATCGCACCCATTGGATTCTTGCGTAACAAATCTTTTATAGAGTGTACGCGGCTGCGGACTCGCACATACAGCGCGCCAAATCTAAAGAGGTCGCAAGTTCGCAACTGACAGCTCCGAAGCGGCGAGCTAAGAGTGCGTTACGGACGGTAGCTCGACCCTCTTCATCGCCCCGTGCAGGCATGGGCTTTCGTCCGTGTGTTGCAGTAAAATAGGGCCTCTATTGTGGTTTTCAGGGCCAGGAGGCGTCCGTTGGGGAATTTCGGAAATTTCGGGTGAACAAGGGCGGAAGGTCGGACTTGGATGCTTTTTCCTCGTCCTGGTCAGTTCTTATCCGACGGCCACAGCAAATGAAACGAGGAGGATCGGTGCTTTTAAGAAAGTAAAAAGCAATCAAAAAGGGGTGCAACACGAGGACTTCCCAGGAGGTCATGCATCCTAGTACTACTCTCGCCCAAGCACGCTTAACTGCGGAGTTCTGATGGGATCCGGTGCATTAGTGCTGGTATGATCGCACCATTAGATTCTTGCGGAACAAATGTTTCATTGAGTCTACGCGGCTGCCGAGTCCCGCATGGAGCGCGCAAAATCTAATGAGGTCGCAAGTTCGTAACTGACAGCTCGGAAGCGGCGAGCTATGCGTGCGTTACGGATGGTAGCTCGACCACCTTCATCGCCCCCTGCCAGTGTGGGGTTTCGTCCTAGCGTTGCCGTAAAAAAGGGCCTTGAAGTGGTTTTCAGGGCCAAGAGTCGTCCGAAGGGGAATTTTGGTCATTTCGACTGAACATGGACGAAAGGCCTGATTTGGATGCTTTTTCCTCATCCTGGTCAAGTCTCATCCGACGCCCACAGCAAATGAAACGAGAAGGATCAGTGCTTTTAAAAAAGGAAAAAAAAAGAAAAAGGGGTGCAACATGAGCGCTTCCCAGGAGGTCACCCATCCTACTACTACTCTTGCCCAAGCATGCTTAACTGCGGGGTTCTGATGGGAGCCGCTGCATTAGTGCCGATATGATTGCAGCCATTTGATTCTTGTGGAACAAATGTTTCATTGAGTCTAGGCGGCCGCTGAGTAGCGCATAATGCACGCCTGCTCTAAAGAGGTCGCAAGTTCGTAACTTACAGCTCGGAAGCAGCGAGCTAGGCGCGCGTTACGAATGGTAGCTCGACCACCTTCATCGCCCTTGGCCGGCGTGGGGTTTCGTCCTTGTGTTGCTGTAAAAAAGGGCCTCTGAAGTGGTTTTCAGGGCCAAGAGTTGTCCGTAGGGGAATTTTGGTCATTTCGACTGAGCATGGCCGAAACGCCTCATTTGGATGCTTTTTCCTCATCCTGGTCAGATCTCATCCGACGCCCACAGCAAATGAAATGAGAAGGATCGTTGCTTTTAAAAAACAAAAAAAACGAAAAAGGGGGGCAATACGAGGACTCCCCAGGAGGTCACCGATCCTAGCACAACTTTCGTCCAAGCACGCTTAACTGCGTAGTTCTGATGGGATCCGGTGCATTGGTGCTGGCATGATCGCACCCATTGGATTCTTGCGGAATAAATCTTTTATAGAGCGTACGCGGCTGCCGAGTCGCACATACAGCGCGCCAAATCTAAAGAGATCGCAAGTTCGCAACTGACAACTCCGAAGCGGCGAGCAAAGAGTGCGTTGCGGACGATAGCTCGACCACCTTCGTCGCCCCGTGCAAGCATGGGGTTTCGTCCGTGTGTTGCAGTAAAAACGGTCCTCTTATGTGGTTTTCAGGGCCAGGAGCCGTCCGCAGAGGAATTTCGGAAATTTCGAGCGAACAAGGCCGGAAGGCCTGATTTGGATGCTTTTTCCTCGTCCTGATCAGTTCTCATCCGACGGCCACAGCAAAAGAAACGAGAAAGATCGGTGCTTTTAAGAAAGGAAAAAACAACGAAAAGGGGGTGCAACACGAGAACTTCCCAGGTGGTCACCCATCCTAATACTACTCTCGCCCAAGGACGCTTAACTGCGGAGTTCTGATGGGATCCGGTATATTAGTGCTGATATGATCGCACCCATTGGATTCTTACAGAGCAAATGTTTCGTTGAGTGTACGCAGCCGCGGAGTCGCGCTTAATGCACGCCGGCTCTAAATAGGTCGCAAGTTCGTAACTTACAGGTCGGAAGCGGCGGACTAAGCGTGCATTACGGACGATAGCTCGACCACCTTCATCGCCCCTTGCCAGCGTGGGGTTTCGTCCTTGTGTTGCTGTAAAAAGGGCCTTTGAAGTGGTTTTCAGGGCTAAGAGTCGTCCGTAGGGGAATTTTGGTCATTTCGACTGAACATAGCCGAAAGGCCTGATTTGGATGCTTTTTTCTCATCCTGTTCAGGTCTCATCCGACGCCCACAGCAAACGAAACGAGAAGGATCGGTGCTTTTAAAAAAGGAAAAAAAATAAAAAAGGGGTGCAACATGAGGACTACCCCGGAGGTCACCCATCCTAGTACTACTCTCGCCCAAGCACGCTTAACTGTGGAGTTCTGATGGAATCCGGTGCATTAGTGCTGGTATGATCGCGACCATTGGATTCTTGTGGAACAAATCTTTTATAGAGTGTACGCAGCTGCCGAGCCGCACATACGGCGCGCCAAATCTAAAGAGGTCGCAAGTTCGCAACTGACAGCTCGGAAGCAGCGAGCTAAGAGTGCGTTACGGACATTAGCTCGACCACCTTCGTCGCCCCGTGCAAGCATGGGGTTTCATCCGTGTCTTGCAGTAAAAAGGGGCCTCTGACGTGGTTTTCAGGGCCAGGAGACGTCCGTAGGAGAATTTCGGATATTTAGAGTGAACAAGGGCCAGGGGCCATGCTTGGATGCTTTTTCCTCGTCCTGGTCAGTTCTCATCCGACGGCCGCAGCAAATGAAACGAGAAGGATCGGTGCTTTTATGAAAGTAAAAAACAACGAAAAAGGGGTGCAACACGAGGACTTCCCAGGAGGTCACCCATCCTAGTATTACTCTCGCCCAAGCATGCTTAACTGCGGAGTTCTGATGGGATCCGGTGCATTAGTGCTGGCATGATCGCACCCATTGGATTCTTGCAGAACAAATGTTTCATTGAGTCTACGTGACTGCCGACTCGCGCATAAGAGGTCGCAAGTTCGTAACTGACAGCTCGGAAGCGGCGAGCTATGCGTGCATTGCGGATGGTAGCTCGACCACCTTCATCGCCCCTTGCCAGCGTGGGGTTTCGTCCTTGTGTTGCTGTAAAAAAGGGCCTTTGAAGTGGTTTTCAAGGCCAGGAGGCGTCCGCGGGGGATTTTCGGAAATTTCGAGTGAACAAGGCCGGAAGGCCTTATTTGGATGCTTTTTCCTCGTCCTGGTCAGCTCTCATCCGACGGCCGCAACAAATGAAGCGAGAAAGATCGGTGCTTTTAAGAAAGAAAAAAACAACGAAAAGGGGTGCAACATGAGGACTTTCCAGGTGGTCACCCATCCTAGTACTAGTCTCGCCCAAGCACGCTTAACTGCCGAGTTCTGATGGGATCCGGTGCATTGGTGCTGGTATGATCGCACCCATTGGATTCATGCGTAACAAATCTTTTATCGAGTGTACGCGGCTGCCGAGTCGCACATACAACGCGTCAAATCTAAAGAGGTCGCAAGTTCATAACTGATAGCTCGGAAGCGGAGGGACAAGCGTGCGTTACGGACGGTAGCTCGATCGCCTTCATCGCCCCCTGCAAGCAAGGGGTTTCGTCCGTGTGCTGCAGTAAAAAAGGGCCTCTGAAGTGGTTCTCAAGGCCAAGTGCCGTCCGTAGAGGAATTTTGGCTATTTTGACTGAACATGGCCGAAAGGTCTGATTTGGATGCTTTTTCCTCGTCCTGGTCAAGACTCGTCTGATGCCAACAACAAATGAAACTAGAAGGTTCGGTGATTTTAAAAAAGAAAAAAAACGAAGAAGGGGTGCAACACGAGGACTACTCTCGCCTAGGCAACCTTAACTGCGGAGTTCCGATGGGATGCGGTGCATTAGTGCTGGCATGATCGCACCCATTGGATTCTGGCGTAAGAAATCTTTTATCGAGTGTACGCGGCTGCCGAGTCGCACATACAACGCGCCAAATCTAAAGAGGTCGCAAGTTTGTAACTGATAGTTCGGAAGAGGCGAGCTAAGCGTGCGTTACGGACGGTAGCTCGGCCACCTTCATCGCCCCGTGCAAGCATTGGGTTTCACCCGTGTGTTGCAGTCAAAAAGGGCCTCTGACGTGGTTTTCAGGGCCAGGAGGCGTCCGTAGGGGAATTTTGGAAATTTCAAGCGAACATGGGCGGAAGGCCTGATTTGGATGCTTTTTCCTCGTCCTGGTCAGTTCTCATCCGACGGCCACAACAAATGAAACGAGAAAGATCGGTGCCTTTTAAGGAAGAAAAAAACAACAAAAAAGGGGTGTAACACGAGGACTTCCCATGAGGTCACCCATCCTAGTACTACTCTCGCCCAACCACGCTTAACTGCGTAGTTCTGATGCGATCCGGTGCATTAGTGCTGGTATGATCGCACCCATTGGATTCTTGCGGAACAATTGTTTCATTGAGGGAACGCGGCCGCAGAGTCGCGCATACAGCACGCCAGCTCCAAAGAGGTCGCAAGTTCGTAACCGACAGCTCGGAAGAGGCAAGCTAAGCGTGCGTTACGGACGGTAGCTCAGCCACCTTCATCGCCCCGTGCAAGCATGGGGTTTCATCCGTGTGTTGCAGCTAAAAAGGCCTCTGATGTGGTTTTTAGGGCCAGGAGGCGTCCGCAGGGGAATTTCGGTAATTTCGAGCGAACATGGGCGGAGGGCCTGATTTGGATGCTTTTCCCTCGTCTTGGTCAGTTCTCATCCGACGGCCACCGCAAATGAAACGAGAAAGATCGGTGCTTTTTAAGGAAGAAAAAAACAACAAAAAAGGGGTGCAACACGAGGACTTACCAGGAGGTCACCCATCCTAGTACTACTCTCGCCCAAGCACGCTAAACTGCGAAGTTTTGATGGGATCCGGTGCATTAGTGCTGGTATGATCGCACCCATTGGATTCTTGCGGAACAAAGGTTTCATTGAGGGAATGCGGCCGCAGAGTCGCGCATACAGCACGCCAACTCCAAAGAGGTCGCAAGTTCGTAACTGGCAGCTCGGAAGAGGCGAGCTAAGCGTGCGTTACGGACGGTAGCTCAACCACCTTCATCGCCCCGTGCAAGTATGGGGTTTCATCCGTGTCTTGCAGTAAAAAAGGGCCTCTGACGTGGTTTTCAGGGTCCGGAGGAGTCGGTGGGGGAATTTTGGTAATTTCGAGCGAACATGGGCGGAAGGCCTTATTTGGATGCTTTTTCCTCGTCCTGGTCAGTTCTCATCCGACGGCCAACGCAAATGAAACGAGAAAGATCGGTGCTTTTTAAGGATGTAAAAAACAACAAAAAAGGGGTGCAACACGAGGACTTCCTGGGAGGTCACCCATCCTAGTACTACTCTCGCCCACGCACACTTAACTGCGCAGTTCTGATGGGATCGGGTGCATTAGTGCTGGTATGATCCCACCCATTGGATTCTTGCGGAACAAATGTTTCATTGAGGGAACGCGGCCGCAGAGTCGCGCATACAGCACGCCAGCTCCAAAGAGGTCGCAAGTTCGTAACTGACAGCTCGGAAGAGGCGAGCTAAGCGTACGTTACGGGCGGTAGCCCGACCCCTTGCATCGCCCCGTGCAATCATGGGCTTTCGTCCGTGTCTTGCAGTAAAATGGGGCCTCTCAAGAGGTTTTCAGGGCTAGGAGGCGTCCGTTGGGGAATTTCGGAAATTTCGAGGGAACAAGGGCGGAAGGTCGGACTTGGATGCTTTTTCCTCGTCCTGGTCAGTTCTCATCAGACGGCCACAGCAAATGAAACGAGAAGGATCGGTGCTTTTAAGAAAGTAAAAAACAACGAAAAAGGGGTGCAACCCGAGGACTTCCCAGGAGGTCACCCATCCTAGTACTACTCTCGCCCAAGAACGCTTAACTGCGGAGTTCTGATGGGATCTTGTGCTTTAGTGCTGGTATGATCGCACCCATTGGATTCTTGCAGAGCAAATGTTTCATTGAGGGTACGCTGCCGCAGAGTCGCGCATACAGCACGCCTGCTCCAAAGAGGTCGCAAGTTCGTAACTGACAGCTCAGAAGAGGCGAGCTAAGCGTGCGTTACGGACGGTAGCTCGACCACCTTCATCGCCCCGTGCAAGCACGAGGTTTCATCCGTGTGTTGCGGTAAAAAAGGGCCTCTGATGTGGTTTTCAGGGCCAGGAGGCGTCCGGAGGGGAATTTTCGTAATTTCGAGCGAACATGGGCGGAAGGCCTGATTTGGATGCTTTTTCCTCGTCCTGATCAGTTCTCATTCGACAGCCACTGCAAATGAAACGAGAAAGACCGATGTTTTTTAAGAAAGAAAAAAACAACAAAAAATGGGCGCAATACGAGGGCTTCTCAGGAGGTCATCCATCCCAGTACTGCTCTCGCCCAAGCACGCTTAACTGCGGAGTTCTGATGGGATCCGGTGCATTAGTGCTGGTATGATCGCACCCATTGGATTCTTGCAGAACAAATGTTTCATTATGGGAACGCGGCCGCATAGTCGCGCATACAGCATGCCAGCTCCAAAGAGGTCGCAAGTTCTTAACTGACAGCTCGGAAGAGGGGAACTAAGCGTGCGTTACGGACGGTAGCTTGACCACTTTCACCGCCCCGGGCATGCATGGGGCTTCGTCCGGGTGTTGCTATGAAAAAGGGCCTCTGATGTGGTTTTCAGGACCAGGACGCGTCCGTAGGGAAATTTCGGTCATTTCGAGTGAACATGGGCGGAGGGCCTGATTTGGATTTTTTTTCCTCGTCTTGGTCAGTTCTCATCCGAAGGCAACAGCAAATGAAACGAGAAAGATCGGTGCTTTTTAGAAAGAAAAAACGACGAAAAATGGGTGCAACACGAGGACTTCCCAGGAGGTCGCCCATCCTAGTACTACTCTCGCCCAGGCACGCTTAACTGCAGAGTTCTGATAGGATCCAGTGCATTAGCGCTGGTATGATCGCACCCAATGGATTCTTGCGGAACAAATGTTTCATTGAGGGCACGCTGCCGCAGAGTCGCGCATACAGCGCGCCTGGTCCAAAGAGGTCGCAAGTTCGTAACTGACAGCTCGAAAGAGGCGAGCTAAGCGTGCGTTGCGGACGGTAGCTTGACCACATTCACCGGCCCGTGCATGCATGGGGTTTCGTCTGTGTGTTGCAGTAAAAAAGGGCCTCCGATGTGGCTTTCAGGGCCAGGTGGCGTCCGTAGGGGAATTTTGGTAATTTCGAGCGAACATGGGCGGAAGGCCTGATTTGGATTCTTTTTCCTCGTGCCGGTCAGTTCTCCTCCGACGGCCACAGCAAATGAAACGAGAAAGATCGGTGCTTTTTAAGGAAGAAAAAAACAACAAAAAAGGGGTGCATTACGAGGACTTCCCAGGAGGTCACCCATCCTAGTACTACCCTCGCCCAAGCACGCTTAACTGCGGAGTTCTGATGGGATCCGGTGCATTAGTGCTGGTATGATCGCACCCATTGGATTCTTGCGGACCAAATGTTTCAATGAGGGAACGCGGCCGCAGAGTCGCGCATACAGCACGCCAGCTCCAAAGGGGTCGCAAGTTCGAAACTGAAAGTTCAGAAGAGGTGAGCTAAGCGTGCGTTACGGACGGTAGCTTGACCACATTCACCGCCCCGTGCATGCATGGGGTTTCGTCCGTGTGTTGCAGTGAAAAAGGGCCTCTGATGTGGTTCTCAGGACCAGGAGGCGTCCGTAGGGAATTTCGGTCCTTTCGAGTGAACATGGCCGGAGGGCCTGATTTGGATTCTGTTTCCTCGTCCTGGTCAGTTCTCATCCGAAGGCGACAGCAAATGAAACGAGAAAGATCGGTGCTTTTTAGAAAGAAAAAATGACGAAAAAGGGGTGCAACACGAGGACTTCCCAGGAGGTCACCCATCCTAGTACTACTCTCGCCCAAGCACGCTTAACTGTGGAGTTCTGACAGGATCCGGTGCATTAGCGCTAGTATTATCGCACCCAATGGATTCTTGCTGAACAAATGTTTCATTGAGGGTACGCGGCCGCAGAGTCGCGCATACAGCACGCCAGCTCCAAAGAGGCCGCAAGTTCGTAACTGACAGCTCGGAAGAGGCGAGCTAAGTGTGCGTTACGGACGGTAGCCCGACCACCTTCATCGCCCCGTGCAAGCATGGGGTTTCATCCATGTGTTGCAGTAAAAAAGGGCCACTGATGTGGTTTTCAGGGCCAGGAGGTGTCCGTAGGGGAATTTGGGTAATTTCGAGCGAACATGGGCGGAAGGCCTGATTTGGATGCTTTTTCCTCGTCCTGTTCAGTTCTCATCCGACGGCCACAGCAAATAAAACGAGAAAGATCGGTGCTTTTTAAGGAAGAAAAAAACAACAAAAAAGGGGTGCAACACGAGGACTTACCAGGAGGTCACCCATCCTAGTACTACTCTCGCCCAAGCACGCTAAACTGCGAAGTTTTGATGGGATCCGGTGCATTAGTGCTGGTATGATCGCACCCATTGGATTCTTGCGGAACAAAGGTTTCATTGAGGGAATGCGGCCGCAGAGTCGCGCATACAGCACGCCAACTCCAAAGACGTCGCAAGTTCGTAACTGACAGCTCGGAAGAGGGGAGCTAAGCGTGCGTTACGGACGGTAGCTCGACCACCTTCATCGCCCCGTGCAAGCATGGTGTTTCATCCGTGTGTTGCAGTAAAAAAGGGCCTCTGATGTGGTTTTCAGGGCCAGGAGGCGTCCGTAGGGGAATTTTCGTAATTTCGAGCGAACATGGGCGGAAGGCCTGATTTGGATGCATTTTCCTCATCCTGATCTGTTCTCATCCGACGACCACAGCAAATGAAACGAGAAAGATCGGTGCTTTTTAAGGAAGAAAAAAATAACAAAAAAGGGGTGCAATACGAGCACTTCCCAGGAGGTCACCCATCCCAGCACTGCTCTCGCCCAAGCACGCTTAACTGCGGAGTTCTGATGGGATCCGGCGCATTAGTGCTGGTATGATCGCACCCATTGGATTCTTGCGGAACAAATGTTTCATTGAGGGAACACGGCCGCAGAGTCGCGCATGCAGCACGCCAGCTCCAAAGAAGTCGCAAGTTCTTGACAGACATCTCGGAAGAGGGGAGCTAAGCGTGCGTTACGGACGGTAGCTTGACCACATTCACCGCCAAGTGCATGCATGGGGTTTCGTCCGTGTGTTGCAGTGAAAAAGGGCCTCTGATGTGGTTTTCAGGACCAGGACGCGTCCGTAGGGGAATTTCGGTCATTTCGAGTGAACATGGGCGGAGGGCCTGATTTGGATTCTTTTTCCTCGTCTTGGTCAGTTCTCATCCGAAGGAAGCAGCAAATGAAACGAGAAAGATCGGTGCTTTTTAGAAGGAAAAAACGACGAAAAAGGGGTGCAACACGAGGATTTCCCAGGAGGTCACCCATCCTAGTACTACTCTCGCCCAAGCACGCTTAACTGCGGAGTTCTGACAGGATCCGATGCGTTAGTGCTGGTATGATCGCACCCATTGGATTCTTGCGGAACAAATGTTTCATTGAGGGTACGCGGCCGCAGAGTCGCGCGTACAGCACGCCAGCTCCAAAGAGGTCGCAAGTTCGTAACTGACAGCTCGGAAGAGGAGAGCTAAGCGTGCGTTACCGACGGTAGCTCGCCCACCTTCATCGCCCCGTGCAAGCGTGAGGTTTCATCCGTGTGTTGCAGTGAAAAAGGGCCTCTCATGTGGTTTTCAAGGCCAGGAGGCGTCCGTAGGGGAATTTTTGTAATTTCGAGCGAACATGGGCGGAAGGCCTGATTTGGATTCTTTTTCCTCGTCCTGGTCAGTTCTCCTCCGACGTCCACAGCAAATTAAACGAGAAAGATCGGTGCTTTTTAGGGAAGAAAAAAACAACAAAAAAGGGGTGCAACACGAGGATTTGCCAGGAGGTCACGCATCCTAATACTACTCTCGCCCAAACACGCTTAACTGCGGAGTTCTGACAGGATCCGGTGCGTTAGTGCTGGTATGATCGCACCCATTGGATTCTTGGGGAACAAATGCTTCATTGAGGGTACGCGGCCGCAGAGTCGCGCGAACAGCACGCCAGCTCCAAAGAGGTCGCAAGTTCGTAACTGACAGCTCGGAAGAGGAGAGCTAAGCGTGCGTTACAGACGGTAGCTCGACCACCTTCATCGCCCCGTGCAAGCCTGAGGTTTCATCCGCGTGTTGCAGTAAAAAAGGGCTTCTAATGTGGTTTTAAGGGCCAGGAGGTGTCCGTAGGGGAATTTTGGTAATTTCGAGCGAACATGGGCGGAAGGCCTGATTTGGATTCTTTTTCCTCGTCCTGGTCAGTTCTCCTCCGACGTCCACAGCAAATGAAACGAGAAGGATCGGTTCTTTTTAAGGAAGAAAAAAACAACAAAAAAGGGGTGCAACACGAGGACTTCCCAGGAGGTCACCCATCCTAGTACTACTCTCGCCCAAGCACGCTTAACTGCGGAGTTCTGATGGGATCCAGTGCATTAGTGCTGGTACGATCGCACCCATTGGATTCTTGCGGACCAAATGTTTCATTGAGGGAACATGGCAGCAGCGTCGCGCATACAGCACGCCAGCTCCAAAGAGGTCACAAGTTCGTAACTGACAGCCCGGAAGAGGCGAGCTAAGCGTGCGTTACGGACTGTAGCCTGACCACATTCACCGCCCCGTGCATGCATGGGGTTTCATCCGTGTGTTGCAGTGAAGAAGGGCCTCTGATGTGGTTTTCAGGACCAGGACGCGTCCGTAGGGGAATCTTGGACATTTCGAGTGAACATGGGCGGAGGGCCTGATTTGGATTCTTTTTCCTCGTCTTGGTCAGTTCTCATCCGAAGGCAACAGCAAATGAAACGAGAAAGATCGGTGCTTTTAAGAAAGAAAAAACGACGAAAAAGGGGTGCAACACGAGGACTTCCCAGGAGGTCACCCATCCTAGTACTACTCTCGCCCAAGCACGCTTAAATGCGGAGTTCTGACAGGATTCGGTGCATTAGTGCTGGTATGATCGCACCCATTTGATTCTTACGGAACAAATGTTTCATTGAGGGTACGCGGCCGCAGAGTCGCGCATACAGTACGCCAGCTCCAAAGAGGTCGCAAGTTCGTAACTGACAGCTCGGAAGAGGAGAGCTAAGCGTGCGTTACGGATGGTAGCTTGACCACATTCATCGCCCCGTGCAAGCAGGGGGTTTCATCCGTGTGTTGCGGTAAAAAAGGGCCTCTGATGTGGTTTTCAGGGTCAGGAGGCGTCCGTAGGGGAAATTACGTAATTTCGAGCGAACATGGGCGGAATGCCTGATTTGGATGCTTTTTCCTCGTCCTGATCAGTTCTTATCCGACGGCCACAGCAAATGAAACGAGAAAGATCGGTGCTTTTTAAGGAAGAAAAAAACAACAAAAAAGGGTGCAATGCGAGGACTTCCCAGGAGGTCACCCATCCCAATACTGCTCTCGCCCAAGCACGCTTAACTGCGGAGTTCTGACAGGATCCG
>JAKOGI010005116.1:0-16316 GCA_029747015.1 Carnegiea gigantea | reverse complement strand
TGTAACAGCTTGGGAGGTGTGCATCTATTCAATGACTGCATTACACATATAAACTCATCAATTTGGGTTCTACTTTTAAATAATAACCGCTAACAATTTTAATACAACTCTGTCTTTCTCTAATTCCGAATTAAAATGGATTTAAATGTACACGTTCACTGAAAAATGAATTTATACCATTGCAGTATAGGAGTAAACGTATTGAGCGTCAGCTCGTTATTCGAATATTTTTATATTTTATGCTGTTAAGTAAATAAGTAGTAAAGCCCTTGTCTGAGACCATTAGAGAGGTGAGGAGATAATCAACAAAGTCTAGACAAGCTCACAATGACATATTATAAAGTCAAGGGTCATTGAAATATATGCTTTGTGGGTTACTGGACTTTCATTTCAGTTTAAGAATGTATAAATTGTGCAATGGTTTTTCATGTAAGCTAAATTATGTTGTAATGTTTATGTTAAATAAATTAATAAAGCCTTATCTTCTCCAGCAATGTTAGTAAAATACTATGCGAGTTTAAAAAAAAAAAAATGCAGAACGTGTATTATTCAGTCATTAATAAAAAAATATAGTCAAATGTTCATTTAAAAAATTTGACTTTTATAGAATGTAAACTTATATGCACATGATTGATATGATTGTTATTGCTAAAATTCAGGCCACATATATGACCGTGATTTTTGGACTTTCTTTTATTTTTAGACTTATATTACAATAAGATAACTAGATATATGATTTTTACTTTGCAGTTATACTTGTTTCAGATAATTTGATGTTCAAATCAAACACAAGTATCAATTGAAAATAGCAAAACGTCCTAATATTATGAAGTTAACATGACGAAACACACCAGACAATAAATTTATTTTCCAACATTTGTATAGTCTAATATAATAAGTAATGATGCATATTTTCAAGGGTATCATTTTCATTCTTTCAACTCAACTTCATGGGAGGTAAGCTCCATACAAATTCATGCATGGCAAGGCCCTTCTTTGGTTCCAATATTTGAATTTCATTACAAAAGACACTTTATGGAGTTTTATTTGAACTTCAAAGTGCCTTTTCCAAACGGGTTTTTCAAATGGGGATCAAGAGTACCTTGCATTTCATCATGGAGACCATCAAGCCCACTCTCCTACGCTCCTTTCTCAACTCAAGGAAGACCCTACTAAGCTCAAGGGGGTCAAGGAAGTGGCTAAACTTTGCAGAACAATCATGGCAATACCCGATGAGTTGGCGCCGGATTCATTTAATCATAACCCGGTCTTTGTTACTTGTTTTGTGCAAGATTTGATGGACCCCCGGCTTGAGGGCCCACATAATATTTTAGCCTAAGATGTTAGATTTGTTGTTGGGCAACAAGAGACCTCAAAGGCCCAATGTCCAGGCGCAGGCCAGTCTGAGCAGTCTTTGTTGTTTGGGCCATAACTTTCAAACGGCTGGTCCAAATTGGGCAAACTTGTGCTTCCTGGCAAATACACATCCAGGGCTTTCCAACAAGCCACAAATCACGCAATTTGGCCCCGTAAATCGCGAGATATGGCTGTCTAAAGTCAGAGCTGCTGCAAGGGTGTGAGTGCATTAAAGAAGGAGGATGTTTGGTGTTCCCATTCGGTTCATCAACCTTTTCAGCTGCATTTGGACGTGAGACCTTTCTTATACCAGGGGGTTAATGTAATTTATGCAGCCAAGGAGTTGTGGCTTCTCAAGGAACTCATCTTTTCCCCCTCCCCTTGATTATTTGTAACGGACACATTAATGTGTCCTTTGGTGTGCCCTATGTTTATTTCTTGTAACTTATGCCCTTTCATTTGTGTTGTTCTCTACTATAAAAGGGCCTAGGTGTGTGGGTTGAGGGATCATCAGCTTGTACTCCAATTTCAAAGTAATACTAAGTCTTTGAGTGTTCTCTAGTGTGCTTGCTTGAAATCCTAGTTCTATATCTTAAGGTTGGCTACCTTAAGTGGTGCTCTAGGTTCTTTTTGCTCTCCTAGGTGGTGAATCTTCTATATCCTTGATTAGGTAAAAAGAATAGCCCAAGACTAAGGCTTGCGTGGCTCCCAAGTGGGATTATCTCAAACCAAAGTCTTGATTTATCCTCCCTTCACCTTTACCTTCGCTCCTTCATCACCCCCACATTCTACCCTTATTCTTTGAATTTGGTCACTTTGGACTCTCATATACATCATTTGGTACCAGAGCCAAGGTTATCAAGTGATCAAATTGCCTCCAAACACATCGCAAAACACCAAAACCCAAAAACACAAAACAAACACACAAACCGGCAAACCGTACAAATCCTGAAACTCGCCAACCAGAAATTTGTCACGGTGTACCCGTGCGCCTAGGCACGACCGCGCCATCTCCATTTTTAGCCTTTTCTAAGCTTGAACTCAAGCACGGTTCCCCAGTGACTAGCTGCACGACCGTACCCTCCTTCCTCTTCTCCAAAACAGCCTTTTTCTAGCCTAAACACATAACCTACAAAGAACCCCTAAGCATTCATCCATCATGATTTCTCTTAGGAACTTGTGAAAAGAGATTGCTTTGATTGAAAAGGTGATGGTCATCCTTAAAACTCCAAAGTTTCGTGGCCAAAAAGAAGATTTCCCTTACTGGATTTCCAAAGTGGATCAAGTCTTCACTCGCTACAATATTAACGAGCAAGAGAAGTTTAAGGTGGTTATCAAGAAGCTCCGAGGCCATGCACTTGAATGGTGGGAAAAGTACAAGTACAAGAGGAAGAAGAGAGGGAAAAGTAAGATCACAACATGGGTTAAGTTAAGAGGTAAATTAATGGATACTTTCGCTCCAACCTCTTACTTACACAAGCATCCTTATCTTTCCCTTGAGGTAAACGGCTTTAATTCCTCTTCTAAAAACCTCCATTTCAACAAGGGAAGTCCAATGAGTGCTAATAACTCTAGCTCTACTTCCTTCTTTTATTTGGAGAAACTTAACTCCAACAAAGATGAAGAGATCCTTTGGAGAAAAAGCTTCAAGCCTAGTTGACCTACCTCCTGTTTTTGATGACTATGGTGATGACGAGACCTTTGAACTTGAGGGACAAGAAGACTATTCATGTGCTTCGCCACTTGTGCCAGATCACCATTTAGATAAGGGAATAGCATGTGTTGCTCACTTTGATCCTTGTTATGACAATTTCATTGTTCCATTATCCCCACAATTAGGACCTGAACTAGACGAACTTATAACCATGGGGGGACAAATAGGAAACATAAGTGAGGGACAACCAAGAGGGATAGATAAGAAAGGCAAACATCGAGAACCCTTGATCTTTAAAGAAGGATGTCATGAAAACCATGAGGTGAATTGTGACCTACCTCTAAGATTTGATGAGCTTGAAATTGAAGAACTCCAAGTGTCCGATTTGGAGCTTTGTGGGGTTGTTGAAGGAATTGAGGAACTCTTGAGTCAAGAAGAATGCCCTCATTCACAACAAGAATTGAGGACAATTCTTTTCGAAAAAAGAGGGATTGATGTATATTTTCAAGGGTATCATTTTCATTCTTTCAACTCAACTTCATGGGAGGTAAGCTCCATACAAATTCATGCATGGCAAGGCCCTTCTTTGGTTCCAATATTTGAATTTCATGACAAAAGACACTTTATAGAGTTTTATTTGAACTTCAAAGTGCCTTTTCCAAATGGGTTTTCCAAATGGGGATCAAGAGTACCTTGCATTTCAATAATGGAGACCATCAAGCCCACTCTCCTACGCTCCTTTCTCAGCTCAAGGAAGACCCTACTAAGCTCAAGGGGGTCAAGGAAGTGGCTAAACTTTGCAGAACAATCATGGCAATGCCCGACAAGTTGGCGCCGGATTCATTTAATCATAACCCGGTCTTTGTTACTCGTTTTGTGTAAGATTTGGTGGACCCACGGCTTGAGGGCCCACAAAATATTTTAGCCTAAGATGTTAGCTTTCTAATAAGTCCAACCATGCTTAAATTGGATCTCATTTGGTTGGGCAACAAGAGACCTCAAAGGCCCAATGTCCAGGCGCAGGCCAGTCTGAGTAGTCTTCATTGTTTGGGCCATAACTTTCAAACGGCTGGTCCAAATTGGGAAAACTTGTGCTTCCTGGAAACTACACATCCAGGGATTTCCAACAAGCCCAAAATCACGCAATTTGGCCCAGTAAATCGCGAGATATGGCCGTCCAAAGTCAGAGCTGCTGCAAGGGAGTGAGTGCATTAAAGAAGGAGGATGTTTGGTGTTCCCATTCGGTTCATGAACCTTTTCAGCTGCATTTGGACGTGAGACCCTTCTTATACCAAGGGGTTAATGTAATTTATGCAGCCAAGGAGTTGTGGCATCTCAAGGAACTCATCTTCTCCCCTTCCCCTTGATTATTTGTAACCGACACATTAATGTGTCCTTTGGTGTGCCCTATGTTTATTTCTTGTAACTTATGCCCTTTCGTTTGTGTTGTTCTCTGCTATAAAAGGGGCTAAGGCGTGTGGGTTGAGGGATCATCAGCTTGTACTCCAATTTCAAAGTAATACTAAGCCTTTGAGTGTTCTCTAGTGTGCTTGCTTGAAATCCTAGTTCTATATCTTAAGGTTGGCTACCTTAAGTGGTGCTCTAGGTTCTTTTTGCTCTCCTAGGTGGTGAATCTTCTATTCCTAGATTGGGTAAAAAGAATAGCCCAAGACTAAGGCTTGCGTGGCTCCTAAGTGGGATTATCTCAAACCAAAGTCTTGATTTATCCTCCTTTCACCTTTACCTTCTCCTTCATCACCCCCACATCCTACCCTTATTCTTTGAATTTGGTCACTTTGGACTCTCTCTATACATCATTTGGTATCAGAGTTAAGGTTACCATTTGACCAAGTTTGCAGCCCAAACACATTTCCCAAAACAAAAACACAAAAACAACTCAAACCAGCAAAACCGCGCAAAACCGAGCATCCGCAGGCAGAAAGTTGGCACGTCCCCCCCGTGCTCCCAAGCACGACTATGCCACCCTTGTTTTCCTACATTCTGCAAGGTAGCATTCAAGCACGGTTCCCCAGTGCCTAGCTGCACGACCGTGCCCTCCCTCCTCTTCTCCAAAACAGCCTTTTTCTAGCCTAAACACATAACCCATAAAGAACCCTTAAGCATTCATCCATCATGATTTCTCTTGGGAACTTGCGAAAAGAGATTGCTTTGTTTGAAAAGGAGATGGTCATCCTTGAAAATCCAAAGTTTCGTGGCCAAAAAGAAGATTTCCCTTACTGAATTTCCAAAGTGGATCAAGTCTTCACTCGCTACAATATTGATGAGCAAGAGAAGTTTAAGGTGGTTATTAAGAAGCTCCGCGGCCATGCGCTTGAATGGTGGGAAAAGTACAAGTATAAGAGGAAGAAGAGAGGGAAAAGTAAAATCACAACATGGGTTAAGTTAAGAGGTAAATTAATGGATACTTTCGCTCCAACCTCTTACTTACACAAGCATCCTTTTCTTTCCTTTGAGGTAAACAGCTTTAATTCCTCTTCAAAAAACCTCCATTTCAACAAGGGAAGTCCAATGAGTGCTTGTAACTCTAGCTCTACTTCCTTCTTTTATTTGGAGAAACTTAACTCCAACAAAGATGAAGAGATCCTTGAAGAAAAAGCTTCAAGCCTAGTTGACCTGCCTCCTGTTTTTGATGACTATGGTGATGATGAGACCTTTGAACATGAGGGACAAAAAGACTATTCAAGTCCTTCGCCACTTGTGCTAGATCACCATTGAGATAAGGGAATAGCATGTGTTGCTCACTTTGATCCTTGTTGTGACAATTTCATTGTTTCATTATCCCCACAATTAGAACCTGAACTAGACGAACTTATAACCATAGGGGGACAAATAGAAAACACAAGTGAGGGACAACCAAGAGGGATAGATAAGGAAGGCAAACATGGAGAACCCTTGATCTTTAAAGAAGGATGTTATGAAAACCATGAGGTGAATTGTGACCTACCTCTAAGATTTGATGAGCTTGAAATTGAAGAACTCCAAGTGTCCGATTTGGAGCTATGTGGGGTTGTTGAAGGAATTAAGGAACTCTTGAGTCAAGAAGAATGCCCTCATTCACAACAAGAATTGAGGACAATTCTTTTCGAAGAAAGAGGGATTGATATATATTTTCAAGGGTATCATTTTCATTCTTTCAACTCAACTTCGTGGGAGGTAAGCTCCATACAAATTCAAGCATGGCAAGGCTCTTCTTTGGTTCCAATATTTGAATTTCATGACAAAAGACACTTTATGGAGTTTTACTTGAACTTCAAAGTGCCTTTTCCAAATGGGTTTTCCAAATGGGGATCAAGAGTACCTTGCATTTCAATGATGGAGACCATCAAGCCCACTCTCCTACGCTACTTTCTCAGCTCAAAGAAGACCCTACTAAGCTCAAGGGGGTCAAGGAAGTGGCTAAACTTTGCAGAAAAATCATGGCAATACCCGACGAGTTGGCGCCAGATTCATTCAATCATAACCCGGTCTTTGTTACTTGTTTTGTGCAAGATTTGGTGGACCCACGGCTTGAGGGCCCACATAATATTTTAGCCTAAGATGTTAGATTTCTAATAAGTCCAACCATGCTTAAATTGGATCTCATTTGGTTGGGCAACAAGAGACCTCAAAGGCCCAATGTCTAGGCGCAGGCTAGTCTGAGCAGTCTTCATTGTTTGGGCCATAACTTTCAAACGGCTGGTCCAAATTGGTCAAACTTGTGCTTCCTGAAAACTACACATCTAGGGATTTCCAACAAGCCCAAAATCACGCAGTTTGGCCCCGTAAATCGCAAGATATGGCCATCCAAAGTCAGAGCTGCTGCAAGGGTGTGAGTGCATTAAAGAAGGAGGATGTTTGGTGTTCCCATTCGGTTCATGAACCTTTTCAGCTGCATTTGGACATGAGACCCTTCTTATACCAGGGGGTTAATGTAATTTATGCAGCCAAGGAGTTGTGGCATCTCAAGGAACTCATCTTTTCCCCTTCCCCTTAATTATTTGTAACCGACACATTAATGTATCCTTTGGTGTGCCCTATGTTTATTTCTTGTAACTTATGCCCTTTCATTTGTGTTGTTCTCTACTATAAAAGGGGCTAGGCGTGTGGGTTGAGGGATCATCAACTTGTACTCCAATTTCAAAGTAATACTAAGCCTTTGAGTGTTCTCTAGTGTGCTTGCTTGAAATCCTAGTTCTATATCTTAAGGTTGGTAACCTTAAGTGGTGCTCTAGGTTCTTTTTACTCTCCTAGGCGGTGAATCTTCTATATCCTAGATTGGTTAAAAAGAATAGCCCAAGACTAAGGCTTGCATGGCTCCCAAGTGGGGTTATCTCAAACTAAAGTCTTGATTTATCCTCCCTTCACCTTTACCTTCGCTCCTTCATCACCCCCACATCCTACCCTTATTCTTTGAATTTGGTCACTTTGGGCTCTCATATACATCATTTGGTATCAGAGCCAAGGTTATCAAGTGATCAAATTGCCTCCAAACACATCGCAAAACACCAAAATCCAAAAACACAAAACAAATACCCAAACCGGCAAACCGTGCAAATCCTGAAACTCGCCAACCAGAAATTTGGCACGGTGTACCCGTGCGCCTAGGCACGACTGTGCCATCTCCATTTTTAGCCTTTTCCAAGCTTGAACTCAAGCAAGGTTCCCCAGTGCCAAGCTGCACGACCGTGCCCTCCCTCCTCTTCTCCAAAACAGCCTTTTTTTAGCCTAAACACATAACCCACAAAGAACCCTTAAGCATTCATCCATCATGATTTCTCTTGGGAACTTGCGAAAAGAGATTGCTTTGATTGAAAAGGAGATGGTCATCCTTGAAATTCCAAAGTTTCGTGGCCAAAAAGAAGATTTCCCTTACTGGATTTCCAAAGTGGATCAAGTCTTCATTCGCTATAATATTGACGAGCAAGAGAAGTTTGAGGTGGTTATCAAGAAGCTCCGAGGCCATGCACTTGAATGGTGGGAAAAGTACAAGTATAAGAGGAAGAAGAGAGGGAAAAGTAAGATCACAACATGGGTTAAGTTAAGAGGTAAATTAATGGATACTTTTGCTCCAACCTCTTACTTACACAAGCATCCTTTTCTTTCCTTTGAGGTAAACAGCTTTAATTCCTCTTCGAAAAACCTCCATTTCAACAAGGGAAGTCCAATGAGTGCTTGTAACTCTAGCTCTACTTCCTTCTTTTATTTGGAGAAACTTAACTCCAACAAAGATGAAGTGATCCTTGGAGAAAAAGCTTCAAGCCTAGTTGACCTACCTCCTGTTTTTGATGACTATGGTGATGACGAGACCTTTGAACTTGAGGGACAAGAAGACTATTCATGTCCTTCGCCACTTGTGCCAGATCACCATTTAGATAAGGGAATAGCATGTGTTGCTCACTTTGATCCTTGTTATGACAATTTCATTGTTCCATTATCCCCACAATTAGGACCTGAACTAGACGAACTTATAACCATGGGGGGACAAATAGGAAACATAAGTGAGGGACAACCAAGAGGGATAGATAAGAAAGGCAAACATCGAGAACCCTTGATCTTTAAAGAAGGATGTCATGAAAACCATGAGGTGAATTGTGACCTACCTCTAAGATTTGATGAGCTTGAAATTGAAGAACTCCAAGTGTCCGATTTGGAGCTTTGTGGAGTTGTTGAAGGAATTGAGGAACTCTTGAGTCAAGAAGAATGCCCTCATTCACAACAAGAATTGAGGACAATTCTTTTCGAAAAAAGAGGGATTGATGTATATTTTCAAGGGTATCATTTTCATTCTTTCAACTCAACTTCATGGGAGGTAAGCTCCATACAAATTCATGCATGGCAGGGCCCTTCTTTGGTTCCAATATTTGAATTTCATGACAAAAGACACTTTATGGAGTTTTATTTGAACTTCAAAGTGCCTTTTCCAAATGGGTTTTTCCAAATGGGGATCAAGAGTACCTTGCATTTCAATAATGGAGACCATCAAGCCCACTCTCCTACGCTCCTTTCCCAGCTCAAGGAAGACCCTGCTAAGCTCAAGGCGGTCAAGGAAGTGGCTAAACTTTGCAGAACAATCATGGCAATACCCGACGAGTTGGCGCCGGATTCATTCAATCATAACACGGTCTTTGTTACTTGTTTTGTGCAAGATTTGGTGGACCCACAGCTGGAGGGCCCGCATAATATTTTAGCCTAAGATGTTAGATTTCTAATAAGTCCAACCATGCTTAAATTGGATCTCATTTGGTTGGGCAACAGGAGACCTCAAAGGCCCAATGTCCAGGCGCAGGCCAGTCTGAGCAGTGTTCGTTGTTTGGGACATAACTTTCCAACGGCTGGTCCAAATTGGGCAAACTTGTGCTTCCTGGAAACTACACATCCAAGGCTTTCCAACAAGCACAACATCACGCAATTTGGCCCAGTAAATCGCGAGATATGGCCGTCCAAAATCAGAGCTGTTGCAAGGGTGTGAGGGCATTAAAGGAGGAGGATGTTTGGTGTTCCCATTCAGTTCATCAACCTTTTCAGCTGCATTTGGACATGAGACCCTTCTTATACCAGGGGGTTAATGTAATTTATGCAGCCAAGGAGTTGTGGCATCTCAAGGAACTCATCTTTTCCCCTTCCCCTTGATTATTTGTAACCGACACATTAATGTGTCCTTTGGTGTGCCCTATGTTTATTTCTTGTAACTTATGCCCTTTCATTTGTGTTGTTCTCTGCTATAAAAGGGGCTAGGCGTGTGGGTTGAGGGATCATCAACTTGTGCTCCAATTTCAAAGTAATACTAAGCCTTTGAGTGTTCTCTAGTGTGCTTGCTTGAAATCCTAGTTCTATATCTTAAGGTTGGCTACCTTAAGTGGTGCTCTAGGTTCTTTTTGCTCTCCTAAGTGGTGAATCTTCTATATCCTAGATTGGGTAAAAAGAATAGCCCAAGACTAAGGTTTGCGTGGCTCCCAAGTGGGATTATCTCAAACCAAAGTCTTGATTTATCCTCCATTTACCTTTACCTTCGCTCCTTCATCACCCCCACATCCTGCCCTTATTCTTTGAATTTGGTCACTTTGGACTCTCATATACATCATTTGGTATCAGAGCTAAGGTTGCCATTTGACCAAGTTTGCAGCCTAAACACATTTCCCAAAACAAAACACACAAAAACAACTCAAACCAGCAAAATCGTGCAAAAACCGAGCATCCGCAGGCAGAAAGTTGGCACCTCCCCCCCGTGCTCCCAAGCACGACCTTGCCACCCTTGTTTTCCTGCATTCTGCAAGGCAGCATTCAAGCACGGTTCCCCAGTGCCTAGCTGCACGACCGTGCCCTCCCTTCTCTTCTCCAAAATAGCCTTTTTCTATCCTAAACACATAACCCACAAAGAACCCTTAAGCATTCATCCATCATGATTTCTCTTGGGAACTTGCGAAAAGAGATTGCTTTGATTGAAAAGGAGATGGTCATCCTTGAAACTCCAAAGTTCCGTGGCCAAAAAGAAGATTTCCCCTACTGGATTTCCAAAGTGGATCAAGTCTTCACTCGCTACAATATTGATGAGCAAGAGAAGTTTAAGGGGGTTATCAAGAAGCTCCGAGGCCATGCACTTGAATGGTGGGAAAAGTACGAGTATAAGGGGAAGAAGAGAGGGAAAAGTAAGATCACAACATGGGTTAAGTTAAGAGGTAAATTAATGGATACTTTCGCTCCAACCTCTTACTTACACAAGCATCCTTTTCTTTCCTTTGAGGTAAACAGCTTTAATTCCTCTTCGAAAAACCTCCATTTCAACAAGGGAAGTCCAATGAGTGCTTGTAACTCTAGCTCTACTTCCTTCTTTTATTTAGAGAAACTTAACTCCAACAAAGATGAAGAGATCCTTGGAGAAAAAGCTTCAAGCCTAGTTGACCTACCTCCTGTTTTTGATGACTATGGTGATGACGAGACCTTTGAACTTGAGGGACAAGAAGACTATTCATGTGCTTCGCCACTTGTGCCAGATCACCATTTAGATAAGGGAATAGCATGTGTTGCTCACTTTGATCCTTGTTATGACAATTTCATTGTTCCATTATCCCCACAATTAGGACCTGAACTAGACGAACTTATAACCATGGGGGGACAAATAGGAAACATAAGTGAGGGACAACCAAGAGGGATAGATAAGAAAGGCAAACATCGAGAACCCTTGATCTTTAAAGAAGGATGTCATGAAAACCATGAGGTGAATTGTGACCTACCTCTAAGATTTGATGAGCTTGAAATTGAAGAACTCCAAGTGTCCGATTTGGAGCTTTGTGGAGTTGTTGAAGGAATTGAGGAACTCTTGAGTCAAGAAGAATGCCCTCATTCACAACAAGAATTGAGGACAATTCTTTTCGAAAAAAGAGGGATTGATGTATATTTTCAAGGGTATCATTTTCATTCTTTCAACTCAACTTCATGGGAGGTAAGCTCCATACAAATTCATGCATGGCAAGGCCCTTCTTTGGTTCCAATATTTGAATTTCATTACAAAAGACACTTTATGGAGTTTTATTTGAACTTCAAAGTGCCTTTTCCAAACGGGTTTTCCAAATAGGGATCAAGAGTACCTTGCATTTCAATAATGGAGACCATCATGCCCAAAACCCTAATGCCTCTGGAGAAGTCAAGGAAGTGGCTAAACTTTATAGAACAATCATGGCAATGCCCGACGAGTTGGCGCCGGGTTCATTCAATCATAACCCGGTCTTTGTTACTTGTTTTGTGCAAGATTTGGTGGACCCACGACTTGATGGCCCACATAATAGTTTAGCCTAAGATGTTAGCTTTCTAATAAGGCCAACCATGCTTAAATTGGATCTTATTTGATTGGGCAACAAGAGACCTTAAAGGCCCAATGTCCAGGCGCAGGCCAGTCTGAGCAGTCTTCATTGTTTGGGCCATAACTTTCACACAGCTGGTCCAAATTGGGCAAACTTGTGCTTCCTGGAAACTACACATCTAGGGCTTTCCACCAAGCCCAAAATCACGCAATTTGGCCCAGTAAATCACGACATATGGCCGTCCAAAGTCAGAGCTGCTGCAAGGGTGTGAGTGCATTAAAGAAGGAGGATGTTTGGTATTCCCATTCGGTTCATGAACCTTTTCAGCTGCATTTGGATGTGAGACCCTTCTTATACTAGGGGGTTAATGTAATTTATGCAGCCAAGGAGTTGTGGCATCTCAAGGAACTCATCTTTTCCCCTTCCCCTTGATTATTTGTAACCGACACATTAATGTGTCCTTTGGTGTGCCCTATGTTTTTTTCTTGTAACTTATGCCCTTTCATTTGTGTTGTTCTCTACTATAAAAGGGGCTAGGCGTGTGGGTTGAGGGATCATCAACTTGTACTCCAATTTCAAAGTAATACTAAGCCTTTGAGTGTTCTCTAGTGTGCTTGCTTGAAATCCTAGTTTTATATCTTAAGGTTGGCTACCTTAAGTGGTGCTCTAGGTTCTTTTTGCTCTCCTAGGTGGTGAATCTTCTATATCCTAGATTGGGTAAAAAGAATAGCCCAAGACTAAGGCTTGCGTGGCTCCCAAGTGGGATTATCTGAAACCAAAGTCTTGATTTATCCTCCCTTCACCTTTACCTTCGCTCCTTCATCACCCCCACATCCTACCCTTATTCTTTGAATTTGGTCACTTTGGACTCTCAAATACATCATTTGGTATCAGAGCCAAGGTTATCAAGTGATCAAATTGCCTCCAAACACATCGCAAAACACCAAAATCCAAAAACACAAAACAAATACCCAAACCGGCAAACCGTGCAAATCCTGAAACTCGCCAACCAGAAATTTGGCACGGTGTACCCGTGCGCCTAGGCACGACTGTGCCATCTCCATTTTTAGCCTTTTCCAAGCTTGAACTCAAGCAAGGTTCCCCAGTGCCAAGCTGCACGACCGTGCCCTCCCTCCTCTTCTCCAAAACAGCCTTTTTTTAGCCTAAACACATAACCCACAGAGAACCCTTAAGCATTCATCCATCATGATTTCTCTTGGGAACTTGCGAAAAGAGATTGCTTTGTTTGAAAAGGAGATGGTCATCCTTGAAAATCCAAAGTTTTGTGGCCAAAAAGAAGATTTCCCTTACTGAATTTCCAAAGTGGATCAAGTCTTCACTCGCTACAATATTGATGAGCAAGAGAAGTTTAAGGGGGTTATCAAGAAGCTCCGAGGCCATGCACTTGAATGGTGGGAAAAGTACGAGTATAAGGGGAAGAAGAGAGGGAAAAGTAAGATCACAACATGGGTTAAGTTAAGAGGTAAATTAATGGATACTTTCGCTCCAACCTCTTACTTACACAAGCATCCTTTTCTTTCCTTTGAGGTAAACAGCTTTAATTCCTCTTCAAAAAACCTCCATTTCAACAAGGGAAGTCCAATGAGTGCTTGTAACTCTAGCTCTACTTCCTTCTTTTATTTGGAGAAACTTAACTCCAACAAAGATGAAGTGATCCTTGGAGAAAAAGCTTCAAGCCTAGTTGACCTACCTCCTGTTTTTGATGACTATGGTGATGACGAGACCTTTGAACTTGAGGGACAAGAAGACTATTCATGTCCTTCGCCACTTGTGCCAGATCACCATTTAGATAAGGGAATAGCATGTGTTGCTCACTTTGATCCTTGTTATGACAATTTCATTGTTCCATTATCCCCACAATTAGGACCTGAACTAGACGAACTTATAACCATGGGGGGACAAATAGGAAACATAAGTGAGGGACAACCAAGAGGGATAGATAAGAAAGGCAAACATCGAGAACCCTTGATCTTTAAAGAAGGATGTCATGAAAACCATGAGGTGAATTGTGACCTACCTCTAAGATTTGATGAGCTTGAAATTGAAGAACTCCAAGTGTCCGATTTGGAGCTTTGTGGAGTTGTTGAAGGAATTGAGGAACTCTTGAGTCAAGAAGAATGCCCTCATTCACAACAAGAATTGAGGACAATTCTTTTCGAAAAAAGAGGGATTGATGTATATTTTCAAGGGTATCATTTTCATTCTTTCAACTCAACTTCATGGGAGGTAAGCTCCATACAAATTCATGCATGGCAAGGCCCTTCTTTGGTTCCAATATTTGAATTTCATGACAAAAGACACTTTATGGAGTTTTATTTGAACTTCAAAGTGCCTTTTCCAAATGGGTTTTTCCAAATGGGGATCAAGAGTACCTTGCATTTCAATAATGGAGACCATCAAGCCCACTCTCCTACGCTCCTTTCCCAGCTCAAGGAAGACCCTGCTAAGCTCAAGGCGGTCAAGGAAGTGGCTAAACTTTGCAGAACAATCATGGCAATACCCGACGAGTTGGCGCCGGATTCATTCAATCATAACACGGTCTTTGTTACTTGTTTTGTGCAAGATTTGGTGGACCCACAGCTGGAGGGCCCGCATAATATTTTAGCCTAAGATGTTAGATTTCTAATAAGTCCAACCATGCTTAACTTGGATCTCATTTGGTTGGGCAACAGGAGACCTCAAAGGCCCAATGTCCAGGCGCAGGCCAGTCTAAGCAGTCTTCGTTTTTTGGGCCATAACTTCCAAACAGCTGGTCCCAATTGGGTAAACTTGTGCTTTCTGGAAACTACACATCCAGGGCTTTCCAACAAGCCCAAAATCATGCAATTTAGCCTAGTAAATCGCGAGATATGGCCGTCCAAAGTCAGAGCTGCTGCAAGGGTGAGAGTGCATTAAAGAAGGAGGATGTTTGGCGCTCCCATTCGGTTCATCAACCTTTTCAGCTGTATTTGGACATGAGACCCTTCTTATACCAGGGGGTTAATGTAATTTATGCAGCCAAGGAGTTGTGGCATCTCAAGGAACTCATCTTTTCCCCTTCCCCTTGATTATCTGTAACCGACACATTAATGTGTCCTTTGGTGTGCCCTATGTTTATTTCTTGTAACTTATGCCCTTTCATTTGTGTTGTTCTCTACTATAAAATGGGCTAGGTGTGTGGGTTGAGGGATCATCAGCTTGTACTCCAATTTCAAAGTAATACTAAGCCTTTGAGTGTTCTCTAGTGTGCTTGCTTGAAATCCTAGTTCTATATCTTAAGGTTGGCTACCTTAAGTGGTGCTCTAGGTTCTTTTGCTCTCCTAGGTGGTGAATCTTCTATATCCTAGATTGGGTAAAAAGAATAGCCCAAGACTAAGGCTTGCGTGGCTCCCAAGTGGGATTATCTCAAACCAAAGTCTTGATTTATCCTCCCTTCCCCTTTACCTTCGCTCCTTCATCACCCCCACATCCTACCCTTATTCTTTGAATTTGGTCACTTTGGACTCTCATATACATCATTTGGTATCAGAGCCAAGGTTATCAAGTGATCAAATTGCCTCCAAACACATCGCAAAACACCAAACCCCAAAAACACAAAACAAACGCACAAACCGACAAACCGTGCAAATCCTGAAACTCGCCAACCAGAAATTTGGCACGGCGTACCCGTGCGCCTAGGCACGACCGTGCCATCTCCATTTTCAGCCTTTTCCAAGCTTGAACTCAAGCACGGTTCCCCAGTGCCTAGCTGCACGACCGTGCCCTCCCTCCTCTTCTCCAAAACAACCTTTTTCTAGCCTAAACACATAACCCACAAAGAACCCTTAAGCATTCATCCATCATGATTTCTCTTGGGAACTTGTGAAAAGAGATTGCTTTGATTGAAAAGGAGATGGTCATCCTTGAAACTCCAAAGTTTCGTGGCCAAAAAGAAGATTTCCCTCACTGGATTTCCAAAGTGGATCAAGTCTTCACTCGCTACAATATTGACGAGCTAGAGAAGTTTAAGGTGGTTATCAAGAAGCTCCGAGGCCATGCGCTTGAATGGTGGGAAAAGTACAAGTATAACAGGAAGAAGAGAGGAAAAAATAAGATCAGAACATGGGATAAGTTAAGAGGTAAATTAATGGATACTTTCGCTCTAACCTCTTACTTACACAAGCATCCTTTTCTTTCCTTTGAGGTAAACGGCTTTAATTCCTCTTCTAAAAACCTCCATTTCAACAAGGGAAGTCCAATGAGTGCTTGTATCTCTAACTCTACTTCCTTCCTTTGTTTGGAGAAACCTAACCCCAACAAAGATGAAAAGATCCTTGGGGAGGAAGCTTCAAGCCTAGTTGACCTACCTCCTGTTTTTGATGACTATGGTGATGACGAGACCTTTGAACTTCAGGGACAAGAAGACTATTCATGTCCTTTGCCACTTGTGCTAGATCACCATTTAGATAAGGGAATAGCATGTGTTGCTCACTTTGATCCTTGTTATGACAATTTCATTGTTCCATTAT
>JAKOGI010005115.1:0-16338 GCA_029747015.1 Carnegiea gigantea | reverse complement strand
ATATATGTATATATATATATATATATGTATGTATGTATGTATGTATGTATGTATATGTGTCTGTATATGACCAACACTGCTACAAGCGCACGGGTATTCATAGTATAGATAAAAGATATCATTGCTCAGGAACTAACGTAATCTATCGAGTCTAGTCTTGTTAGAATATGCAAAGCAAAATTGTATTTCGAATGGGTTCGATTAACTATTGCAAATAAACTTGTCTAAATCAATAAGAGAAAAACGTCTAGGAATTTTCACAGTCATGGAAGAGAATTGAATCCAAATGAATAAACATGTGCTATTCTCTACTTGGTTCATTCCGACGAATTGTAATCTTGTCAAGAAACTTTATATATTCTTTCGAAATTAATCAAATTTGCCTAAACTAAGCAAATGTAGTTCTTTCGAACTAGTTTAACTTAATTCAAGTTTAATATATTCGATTACTTAGTGGTCCACCTAACATATAAATCTCTCTTTTGAGACAAAGTTGTGCTAAGTCTATTCAAGCAGTCTAACAACCAAATGTCGTTTTTTGAATGTTCACTCGATTGTTTCCAGTGTGCAAGTAAATTTTGGCCAAAAATCAACTCACAACATATCAAAGACTTGATAGAATGAAATCAAACCAATTATAAAAATAAGCACAATTCCTTAAATCAAAACATGATCTAATAACAATTCCATAAACTACTAAATTCTTAGACTAAGAAAACTACTCAGACATGATAAAAGATAAACTAATCAAAAAAATCGGTGAAATCTTAAGCGGAAGGGACTTGACTGAGATGGTCTTCACCAAGGGCTTTAGAATCACCTCAGGATCAAAACTCTCACACTCAAAACTCACACAAAACCAAAAAAGAAAACTAAACAAAGAACAAAATTTGAGAGAAACTAAACTAAACTAAACTAGGCTAATTCTACTTGCTTGCTTACATGGGATGCCTTGGAGTGCTCTTCCTTCGCTGCTAAAGGTCACTATTTATAGAAAGTTCTAGTTGATGTCAACCACACAACAGAGGGAAAACTAAGAGGCAATAGTTACTGGCATAACAAGGTCTGTGGGGTTCACCACGATCTGACTGTGGTCTGCGCTGGATCCGAATTTTTGCTCTTTATTTGCTCTACGGTCGTGGCATAACATAGATGACCATGGGGGAGGTCAAAACACAGCCATTAAAGGGCAAATGTTTGGTAAAAAGACTAAAAATCCTATAAAACACATAAAACAACTACATCTAAGCATGAATTGAGAATAGGAGTGTAAATAACATCATTAAGTACAAAATTCTCATAAAAACAAGACAAAATAGTCCTAAAAAGATGTACATATAAAGCACTTATCAAACTCCTCCATGCTTAAATTATTGCTTGTCCTTAAGGAATGCAAGGATTAAAGATATACACAGCCTCCTTAGGATAGACATAGATAACATTCAAATGTCAATGATGATCCAGAGGTAGCCCAAAAAGATGCAAAAATATCATTAACAAATAGAATAGGGAATGAAATTTCAAAAACCTTTTATAGACCATAATGCAAAACTTAAACCAATTATCCTCTAAATTGTCAAATATAATCACTATAGTTATGTGGCACTCAGCACTCATGTGTTTGACAATGTATATATATATGAAGGTTCTCTCAATTCTCATTCCTTAGACACAAATCTACCATAGGCTTGACAAGATTCTCAAATTCGCCACCACTAAAATGCAAATACACTAAACAATCATAGGGACTTTCATAGGGATGTAACGTGGCTTAGGGTAAAAGTAAGAGAGGAACAAATATTTTTGGAAATGAGGAGCTAAAAGCCATAGACTCAGAGCTTAAACAATTCCAATGCATCATACTACATCCTTCTCGACCATATCAACTCATTAACAAAATAAATCCCAAATGAAAAGAGATAGAGTTGAAAATCATAAATATCTTACATTCCCACCAAGGCTTATCACTTTCGTCGCATTTTTTTCTTTTTTTCTCTTTGTTTCCTTATTTTCTTTTTTTTTTTTTCCAAAGAGGAATAGCCAAGAGAATTCCATAACAAACTTTAAAATTGAACTCTTCTCTGAACTTTACACAATAAAACAAGGGATTTATCAAATGTTTGCATCCCTGCACCAAACAGCTAAAATTCACTAAAGAGAATAACAATTAATCCACCTTACTAATGCCCTGTCAAACTTGATGCAAAAGACTGTAACGCTCCTCTAGCCTTAGCTTAAGGGTAAGACAAGTATTTGTCCATGGGCTAAAAGTAGACGGTTCAGATCAAGAAAAACGATTGTACGCTCAAAGGGGCTAACAAGAAATACATGGGTGGCTATTTGGCCGTGGGTTTCAAATAAATAAAAGAAAGAAAAATGCCTCAATTATATTGCCTAACTACATATGCGAAATGTGATCTTGAATAAGAATCAAGGCAAGTTCTAGAGAAATGACATCAAGGAAGAGTCACACATGAAAGAAAATATAAGACTAATAATGATAAACAGTCTCTAAAGGCTCAAAGTCTCACGGGACATCTACCACAGTCAAAACTAGCTTACTAGCACAGACATGCCAAAATTTCATGTAAAGACTCATAGGGGAAATCAATTCGCATTCAATATGTGGTCAAAACATGAAATTCAGTTCGAAAATTCATTCGCAAACTTTTATGCACAATCTGGGTGAATCAAAGGATCAAACAAACCAAAGAAAGCTACCAAATCTATAAAAATCATCATCGGAGGATTTTTTATTGTCGCATTTTTTCTGTTTTTTATTTTTTAAAATTTTTTTTGGTGTACTTCTACAAACAATGCAAATTAAAATGCAAAAGAAACTAACCAAAAAAAAAAAAAAAACTAAAATGCAACCTAGAAGAAAACTAAATGCACTACTAAAACAAAACTAAAACAAAAACTACAAAAGCTACCACTAAAAATATATACAAAGCAAAAAAAAAAAAAAAACCAAACAAAAATAGGCATCAGACGCCAAATATAATAACTAACTCCCCCATCCTTGAATCACACATTGCCCTTAATGTGGGCACATCATAATAAAAAGGAAAGGGGAGTAGCATAAATCAAAATCAGAGAGGAGGAGGTGGAGGAAGATGGGGTGGTTGTCTATAGGAGATATGCCAATCTCGCAAGGTCTCTAGACATGCCCTATAGTCTTGGAAATATTGGGTTTGGGAAGCAAGCAACCCATGAAGCTCATTGTGGCGCTCGTGAACAAAATCCTGAAGAGCGGCACTCTCTTAAGCTACAAAGGCTCGGAGGGAAACTTGCTCCTCTTGAATGGACCTAAGGGTGCCTTAGATATCAGAATACTCAGGTGGGGGTGGTTGAGAGGAAGAACTAGGTCCTGCTTTACTAGAGTGAGAGGCGGGTTGGTGGGGTATGGGTTGAACAACCTTGTCATCACCAGGCACCCAGTAAAGGTTACCTCGATGAAGCAAAGTAGTATGATGGGCACTGAGAAGCGGCAAAAGCCAGTCCCCAGGGTAAATCCAATACAAATGGTCAGCCTTAACTTTACAAAAGTTCATAATCTCAAAAGCAGCTTGATTAAGCTGCTCAGACCCAGAAACTTTGTCCTCAGGATTGGGCTCGACATCCAAGAATCTAGTAATAGTAGTTATTATCCCACCAATGACTATCCTACCTTTAGTGCTAACAGCAGCACTATGCAATTGCCTAGCTAAGAATGAACCTGCGTCAAGTCGGACACCATCAAGCATACAGGACAGAAAGTACAACTCAGAAAGTCTCGGGACATTCAAACTATCGTCCTGAGCAAACAGAGAACAAACAAGGATATGCTGAGCTACTCTAATGCAGGGGTTCATAATATGCGTGCATTTCGACGAACTGGCACTGAACCTACACTCCTTGAAAGTTCACCCCAAAATGCATTCGGGTTGAATTCACGGGGGACTCGGCAATTCGGTAAATCCATGCTAGGTGGAAAAACGAGAATACTATTGAAGGTATCTAAGCTCAGTTCATACAATTGACCTTGCAAATAAAACGATATATATCTAACTTGACATTGAGGCCCTCTAGTGACCTCGACATGGAGTGTACTTAGAAATTCTAAGGTCAGGTCCGTATATGTATACTCTTTGAGTTCTAAAAAGTGGCTCATACCACCTCTAGCAAACAACCAACGAATATCATACAACATTTCCAATCGGGCTAACAAATCCTCATCATAGTATCTACTTGCTACTACTACATGTTTATTCAAACAATTATACCTAGCAACAGGATCAGGATGAGTCAAACCAAGAGGGTGAAGAATGTTACCTCTAGCATACGCATTGATTGACGTTCTGGATGTCCTTTGAGGTCAAGGTGGTGCTTGACTTGATGAACCAACCTCCTTGGTGCTCCTTTGCCTTTTGTTTGGTGCTATGGTTACAAAACCTAACTAAAAACAAAACTAAAACCAAAAAAAGGAACAAAAATCTAGAAAATTGAAGAAAATAAGTAAAACTATGAAGAATTAGAAAGAGAAAAGGATGGGTATGTTGGATGAATGAGGGCAAAATGAATTTAGAAGAAGAAGAAGAAAAGAGATGAGAATTTGTGGATGAAATGGGGAGATTAAGTGAAAGGAAGGAATTTGGTGTGAAAATGAAGAAAAATGGAGAAGATTTAAGGGAGATTGAAGCTGGTGGTTATGGAGGTTTTAGAGAGAGAGAAGGGAGGAAGAGAGAGAAAATGTCAAGTGAAGAAGATGAAATGAGGGGAAAGGGAAACGTCATCGCGGTCAAAAACCTAAACCGCAGCCTATAGCAGCCCATCACGAATCGTGGGGCTCACCACGGACCGTTCGTGGTGTCTGCTACTACTCGATTTTTTCCTATTTTTTCAGGGTTGGCACCCCACGGCCGTATTGCTGGTTTTCCTGACTGTATTGCCAATATTTTATTCATAAATTTATATATATTTTCTCTCTTTTTTTCTTTTTTTTTTGATAACAACTAAAATTAATAAAAAATAAAAACTATAAAAAGGAAAGAGAAAGAAAGCTTGGGTTGCCTCCTAAGAAGCGCTCTTTTAAGGTCAAGAGCTTGACGCTTGTTCTAGGCTTGCTTTGGATCATCCTTATCACGAACCACAAAGTCGAACTTCTTCAGTTGAAGGTACCATCTTAATAATTTTGGCTGTAGGTCTTCGTCTTCATAACTTGGTGCCACAACACACCATCCGCATACAAAACAAATCGCTCTCTTGGCCCATCAGACGGGCTATCACCTACTTGCTCAACCCCTACCTCAAAATCGGTATCAAAACCTTCCAAAGGGGGCATAGAGTGATAACTCATGCAAACCTGCAATACTCACTTATCGAAGAATCATTAGAAACAGGGGCCTCAACCTCGGGCTTGTTACATGAAATAGGAGCAGAAAACTCCACCCTAACATACCCTTGGTCAGGGTCCTCATATGAAATCCATTCAGAATCATGAGAATCTTCATCATTCAAGACATCTTATATATTATATTCAGAGGAAAGGGGTAATGCATCTAATATAGAAGAATGAGGAGAAACCACATCCTCCTTCCTATGACTAAACACAGTAAACCTCCCCTCTACCTCGAAAGAAATATGACCCTCTCTCACATCAATATGGCAACCAACTGTCACCAAAATGGGCCTAGTTAGGATAATTTGGGCATCATCAGTTTCAGGCATATTAGCTACAATGAAGTCTTCTAACACCCAAATATCTCCTATATTGACTGGCACATCTTCTAACCTACCTATGGGTTGTGTTACAAAACTATGAGCCAACTATAATGAAAAGGAGGTAGCTAGTAACGATCCTCGGTGCAGCCTATGAAACAAAGAGTAGGACATTATATTGACACTTACACCTAAATCACATAGCCCTATCTCAATTTTTACCTTTCTTACAATGCATGGATAGAAAAACTACCTGGGTCAGGACGCTTAGGGGGAAAAATGATGGGGATCTTAATAGAGTCATTCTCTACAAATGTAGCAGTCTTGACACCATAGTTGCTCTCCTTACTACCAGCCATAGTTATATCTCCACCCTCTTCCTTTGGCATTTCCTCAGAGTCAGTTAAGTCCTCTTCATCCTCTTTCATGGTGGCACAGTTACAATGCTCATAAGGGTTGGTTTCAGGCTTACTGGGAAGTCTATCTGGGGGCGTAGATGAGAAACTAGCTTTCTGCGTAATCTGGGCCTCTAACATCCTATTATGAGTTGTAAGCACATCAACCTTTGAGGCTAGTTTCTTAATGTACTCATCTTATTTCTGTTGTGCCATAAGCATATTTTCCATCATTAGCTCTAAATTTGACTTTTGGGGCATTTGAGAAAGGGAATGGGATCTTTGAAAACCACGGGGTACTCTAACATTTATAGGGCTTCTTTCAAAGTTAAACTTCTATTTGTCCGTATTTCGAGAAAAAGTATCTCTTGTTTTTCATTCCCATAAGAATGAATATATGATTCACGTTTTGAACAAGCATGAATAAAGCATCTATAGGGTAACTTCGGTCTTGAAAGTTATTTGCCGCTTTTATACGGTATCTGTAATTTCTCTCGAGTTGTAATCCACTACAAAAATCAATTGGTTCTGGCAAGCCAGCTATATGTTGTGTATTATCAACTATTTCGACATAAGGTAGCAAGATGATATCTTCAGCAGTCACACATCTAGGGCCCCTAACATTAATAGACGCCTCACAGTTTCTATATAGATTACTTCTCAATACAATTTCTTTTAAATTCATTAAAATTTTGTGTACTAATTCTTGAATACCTACTATGGTAGAGTATTCATGTGGTATTTTCTCAGATTTTCTCAATACAATTTCTTTCAAATTCACAGTGTTTGGATTTAACCTATAAGCGAGATTTAGGTGATTCCTCCAACCTGCATTATAGGTATTAGAGTAAGGATCATTGGGCGGTCTCGGGTTGAAACTTTAAACATAATTAACTTCATTAGGGTCCTAGGAAAAAGGACTCCCAACTTGACAGTTCAAAGATATATGCTCAATTGAACCACAAATCTCACAAGGGGAAGGGGCACTAGAGTTTATAGCGTTAGCATTCAGTTGGTCTAGTCTTGTAGTCATGGCATCTACTTTAGCAGAAAGTAAAGTAAAAGCATCAGCTTCAAGCTTACCTCTAACCCGCCTGGGTTGGGGACGTTCAGTAGACAATTGAAAGTTATTAAGCACCTTCTCCTCAATAAGGTTATAGGCTTCATCCTCGGTCTTGCTCATTAAAGTTCCTTCTGCCACAGCATCAATAGTGGACCTCCCAACTTGGGTCACACTGTTATAAAAGGCCTGGATAATCATCTAGCGTTGAAGTCCATGATGGGGGCACAAATGCAATAAATCTTTAAAACGCTCCCAGGCTTCATAGAGCGCCTCATCCTCTTTTTGCAGAAAGTTGATGATTTGATTTCTCAGGCTTGCTGTCTTGATTGGCGGGAATAATTTAGCAAGGAAAGCTCTTGTCAACTCATCCCAAGTAGTTATGCAACCAGACGACAAAGAGTACAACCAAGCCCTCGCTTTATCCACTCAATGAGAAAGGGAATAAGCGCAGGCGAATCGTATCACTGGAGACTCCATTTAACTTTAGCATATCACACACCTCTAAAAGACCAAGAGCTGTAGATTCGGGTCTTCCAAAGGGGTTCCGTTGAACGGAGATTGCTGCACCATAGAAATAAGTGCTGGCTTGAGTTTGAAGTTGTTGGCATCCACAGCAGGCCAAGCTATGCTTAAGGCAATCCCTTGGACTTCGGGAGTAATGAAATCACAAAGGGTCCTTCTTTCTTCACCCGCCATGTTTGAATTCCTTCTTGCCTCGTGCCTTTATTCTTTGATATTTTGCTTTTTCCTCCTAAGCACAAAGTCCCCTTAATCTCTGGATCGGGCTTGTACGAAATCATACTTCGTATAAACTAGAAAAAATGCCTGCAAGCACTTTCACCAACACTACCAGCGCAATTAAACAGGAAAAAGATAAACAAAACAAAATAATAAAAATGCTTAGTCACATTCGTAAGACAATACTCAATAGTTAGCAATTTAGTCACCGGCAACGGCACCAAAAACTTGACCAACACTGCCGTAAGTGCACAGGTGTTTGTACTATAGATAAAAGATATCGTTGCTCAGGGACTAAAGTAATCTATCAAGCCTAGTCTTGTTAGAATATGCTAAGCAAAGCTCTATTTCAAATGGATTCGATTAACTGTTGCAAATAAACTTGTCTAAATCAATAAGAGAAAAATGTCTAGGAATTTTCATAGTTATGGAAGAGAATTGGATCAAAATGAATAAACATATGCTATTCTCTAATTGGTTAATTTCGAGGAATTGTAATCTTGTCAAGAAACTTAATCTATTCTTTCAAAATCAATCAAATTTGCCTAAACTAAGCAAACATCGTTCTTTCAAACTAATTTGACTTAATCCAAGTTTAATATATTCAATTACTTACTAGCCCTCGTAACATATGAATCTCTCTTTCGAGACAAAGTTATGCTAAGTCTATTCAAGCAGTCCAACGACCAAATGTCGTCTTTCAAATGTTCACTCGATTGTTTCAACTGTATAAGTAAATTTTGGCCAAAAATCAACTCACAACATATCAAACACTTGATAGAACGAAATCAAACCAATCATGAAAATAAGCACATTTCTTTAAATTAGTAAAAAGGGGGTTTTGGAAATCTTTACATTCTTGTGGACTTGTTGCTTTACTTTTACTGTTTTTGGCTTGCTAGCATTCTGCACACTTGCTAAAATTTACGTCTTCTGGCCCCAAAGTAAAACAACAAGTCCTAAGTTTGGGGCCCCTAGGCTGAGCTGTAGGAGCCTTAGCCCTTTTTTGGGGGCTAAAGGTATAGCGACCAGTTATAAGGCTGTGATGGAGGGCCCTTAGCCCCTTTGGGGGCTAAAGATCTAGCGACCGGCCCCTAGGTCATATTATAAGACCCTTAGCCCCTTTTAGGCGCTAAAGGTGTAGCAACTAACCCCTAGGCTGTGCTGTAAGACCCTTAGCCCCTTTTGGGAGCTAAAGGTGTAGCAATCGACCCCTAGGTCATGCTTAAGAACCCTTAGCCCTTTTGGGGGGCTAAAGGTGTAGCGACCGGCCCTTAGGCCCTGTTATAAAGCCCTTAATCCCTTGTAGGGGCTAAAGGTGTAGCAACCGGTCCCTAGGTCGTGCTTGAGGACCCTTAGCTTCTTTTGGAGACCAAAGGTGTGGCGATCGTCCCCAACCCTTAGCCCCTTTTAGGGCCTAAAGGTGTAGCAACTGGCCCGTAGGCCTTACCTAAGGACCCTTAGCTCCTTTTGGGGACTAAAGGTTGAGAAGAGTTGGATGGGCCCAAAAATTGCCTTTTCCAACCAATGTATGTATTGTAAGAAAAACACAAGTTCTATTTTGAAGTAGAAAAAGATCGTTATTAGTAGTACTTTTGAAGATTACTGCTATACTAGGTTTTCGGATAGAGGTCCCTTCGGGGGTCTCCAGACGATATGTACCCAACTGTACTTGATTGGTTACCTTGTGTGGACCTTCCCAATTTGTCGTGAGCTTGCCATGCTCTCCTACACATGCCACAGCCTCTGTGCGGTGAAGGACAAGATCTCTGACCCTGATGGGGTGGAGCTTGACGGTGCAATCATGGAGCCGTGCGATGCGGAGTTTGTAGAGTGCCTCTCAGATGAGGGCATCACCTCGAACAGAGGGGAGGTGGTCAAGAGCTTCTCGAAGTGCTACGTTGTTAAATTTTTCTTAGACCGTGGTAGGACGATGGGTGTGGAGTCATACTTTGATAGGGAACACAACCGCTAACCCATATGCCAATATGAACGGTGTTTCTCCTGCTGCTGTCTTTTCGGTCATGCGGTTTGACCACAGGACGCCATGCAGCTCCTCGGCCTATTTACCCTTTGCTTCGTCAAGCTTCTTCTGCAAGCCACGTATGATGACCTTGTTTCCGGCCTCGACCTGGCCATTTGTCCGAGTATGAGCCATAGCGGTGAACCGAGCTTGACACCCCAGGGTGTCAAGGTAATCTTTGACTTTTGTTGTGTTGAACTACCACCTATTGTCAAAGATCATTGGTCGAAGAACACCAAAGCGGGTGATGATATTCTTCCAGTTAAATATTCGAAAATTGGCCACGGTAATGGAGGCGACAGCCTCAGCTTCTATCCACTTGGTGAAGTAATCCACCGCGACAAAAAGGTACTTGCGTTGATCCGTGGCCTTGGGGAAGGGCCCCAGCATGTCCATGCCCCAAGTAGCAAATGGTAAGGGACTGACGATAGGGATGAGTAAAAAAATCGAAACCGAAAAACCGAGCTAGAAAACCAAAAAACCAAACTAAAAAACCGGTTAACCGGTTTGATTTTTCAAAAAAATTCAGTTTGGTTAACTGAACTGAAAAAATTTTGCGGTTTTGATTTCGGTTTCAGTTCAGCCATTTGAGATTTGTTTAACTGCACCACAGTTAAGCGATGGCTAACCGAAACCAAAACTTACAATTTTTATTTTTAAAAAACTAAATTTTATATTGGTTAAGTGTAGATTTTATAATTATTAAAGATAAGATAAACATACAATAATGTGTAAATTGATATTTGGTGTCTTAAATAGTTAAATTAATTTTAAAAAGCGCAAAAATTGAAAATTAACAATTCAAATTAATGGTTAACCGGTAACCGAACCGAAAATCCGGTTAACTAAACCGAAAATTCGGTTAACCGAATTTTTCAGTTCGGTTACGGTTCACATTTTGGCTGAACCAAAAAAATCGATTAACCAATTTTCGGTTAACCGAAAGTTTCGGTTCGGTTTTCGGTTCACATTTTTTGCGAACCTACTTTCCGGTTAACTGATTTTCGGTTAACCGGATTTTTGATTAACCGGTTTTGATCACCCCTAATTGACGATCAGCGACAAGGGTGTGGTGGGTCGTCGTTGGATAGGGGCGAACTTCTAACAATTGTCGCAGGTGCGAACCAAATTCATAGCATCTTCTTGTAGGGAAGCTAGCAATAGCCAATCCGTATCGCCGTAACAGCTAGGGTGCGCCCACCAATGTGAGAACTGCATACTCCTTCGTGTAACTCCTCAAGTATCTTCTTCCCTATCTCTAGGGTCATGCAGCACAGAAGCGGCTGGGCATAAGATCGCTTGTATAGGATCATGTCATACAGTATGAGCCAATTCACCCACCGTTTTATGTAGTCTGCCTCCTTGGAATTCGATGGTAGCGTGCCATCTATCAGGTACACGCAAATGGGGTCCATCCATGTAGAACTCCTATCCAGCCAAAGTACTTTGTGAGGATCGATGCTTCTTTCTGTTAAAGCTTCCTATTGGATTCGTTTTGGCTTCTCGTCCCCGGAAGAGCTAGCCAACTTCAATAGTGCATCAGCTTGCCGATTCTCCGACTGTGGTATTGTGTTATCAAGAAATACTTTAGTAGCTTGTGGTTTCGCGCACCCGTCGTATGTAGGCTGCCATAGCGTAATCCTTCACTTCGTACTCCCCGTTGAGCTGGCTAACCACGAACTAAGAGTCCAAAAATGCTCGAATCGAGTCCGCCCTTGCAGTATAACACAATTCCACGTGTGCTATCAAGCCTTATATTCAGCCTCATTGTTAAATGCCTTAAACATGAACTTCAAGGCATGCTCATGCCGCTCTCCCTAGGGGCTCTCGATGATTAGGTCAGTGCCACTACCATCTTTAGTGGATGAGCCATCCACGTAAAGATTCCAGTAAGGGGGAGGCGAGCCAGTAACCGTAGGTACGTTGGCACTTTCAGCCAAAAAATTGGCTAAGGCCTAGGCCTTGATGGCTCGTTGTGCCTCGAATACGAGGTCATACTGGGACAACTCCACCGCCCACTTCAAGAGCCGTCCAGAGGCGTCTAGCCTTTGCAGGACATTTTTCAATGGTTGGTCAGTGAGGACAGTCACCTTATGCGCCTCGAAGTAAGGCCGCAACTTCCTATCGGCCGTTACCAATGCATAAGCAAAGTTCTTAATGAGAGGGTGGTTTGCCTTAGCCCCTGCTAAGGCATGGCTGACGTAGTAGACCAGGATTTGTTCTTGGCTCCTCCACTACTAGAATCACGCTTATGGCCTACTCTGAGATGGCCAAATAGAGGAGGAGTGTCTCACCGGGGAAGGGGCCAGCTATCTTCGGCAAATGAGCTAAGTATGTTTTAAGGGCCTAAAAGGCCTCATCAACCTCCTTGTCCCAGGTAAAATTAGCACGCCTCCACAGAACATAGAAGAAAGGTTGGCACTTACCGGCGGATCTGGACATGAAACGTCCTAGGGCCATAACACACCCAATCAGTTGTTAGACCTGCTTGATGTTGTGTGGAGGTTTCATGTATAACACCGCTTGGATTTTGTCCGGATTAGCTTCTATCCTACGGTTGTTGATCATGACACCAAGGAACTTTCCTGATTGGACTCTAAATACACACGTCTTTGGATTGAGCTTCATGCCAAACGTCCGTAGGATATCGAACGTCTTTTACAGATCCTGGTCGTGCTCAGTGTCGAGCATGCTCTTAACAATCATGTCATCTACCTATAGTTCCATGGTCCGCCCAATGAGGGGCTCAAAGAGCTTGTTCCCTAGCTACTGGTAGGTGACCCCAACATTTTTCAGCCCAAAGGGCATTACTTTGTACCGTAGGCCTCTTTCGGTCACGAATGCAGTTTTTTCTTGATCCTCGGGGCACAAGGGGATCTGATGGTACCCTAAAAATACATCCATGAAACTCAGCAAAGCATGGCCAGTCATGGCATCCATAGCTCATCGATCTTCGGCAGAGGATAGCTGTCTTTTGGGCATGCCTTATTCAGATCGGTAAAGTCTATGCACATTCTCCAGGTTCCGTTAGGTTTCTTAACAAGCACCACATTCAAGATGCACTTGGGATATTGGCACTCTGGAATGAAGCCCGCCTCCAATAACTTCTACACTTTCGCGGCCACCGCTGCAGCCCTCTCGGGGCCCATGCGTCGCTTCTTTTCGATTACTGGCTTGTGTATGGGATCTATGTTCAGTCGATCCTTCATTACTTTGGGGTCGATGCCGGGCATCTCCTCGGGACCAAAGGTGAGGACATCCTGGTACTCTTGTAAGAGCTTAACCAAGGAGAGTTAGGTAGAGGCTTCCATCTCCCAGCCCAACTGAACTGTGCGCTCAGGATGCTCTTCGTTCAGGGGAATCTCTTCGATGCCATTGACGGCCTCCAGACGTGGTCGCTCGGGTTCAGCCGAAGTCAATGTGTGTATTACCAAGGCTTCAGTAGGAGGAGGGGGCATGGTTCGTGGCTTTTTGTCCGAAGGTGGAGGGCCGGCGGGTCCACCCCTGGCCGACTACTCCACCAGTAGCCAGATACTGACAAGGTAACACTCTCGGGCTGTTCACTGGTCTCCTTGCAGCTTGCCAACACTTCCATCGTCAGCCTCAAACTGAAGCTGAAGTAGATATGAATTAATGACAGCCTTTACCTTGTGCAGAGTTAGCCGGTCTAGGATGGCATTGTAGGCCGTGGGTACGTCTACTACAAAGAAGTCCACCTCTAGATTTCTTACCTTGGCCTTATCCCCAACGCACAGTGGGAGGCGGATCATCCATGTGAGTTTCACTTCTTGTCGCCCGAAACCCAAAATGGGATGTACCGAGGGGACAATTTCTCTCCCCGGATACTTAAGTTTCTTCAACCAATCCCAAGTGATGATGTCTACCGAACTTCCGGTGTCGATTAGGATTCTACCGATAATGGCGCTGACCACTTTCATCTCGACCACCAGCGGGTCATTGTCTGGCGAGGTAAAATGTGGGTCCTCTTGTTAATAGAACACCATCGTTGGTACTGTAACACAGCTCCCATATTCGGCCGTAAGAACAGGCTATGCTCCTCGATGCTGAGCTTTTCAGTTGGACCCAATGATACCATCCGTATATCCACTGGCAATGGTGGCCACCATCTTGGTGGAATACTCTTTCTCGTGAGGTTCAGGCCGCGTGGGCTCGCGTTCCTTCTGAAGGAACCACGACCCTCTCTTCAAGAAATGGTCGATCGAGCCCTTGTCGACCAACTCATGAAGGGCCTTCCTTAACCCTCGGCACCCGGCGGTTGTATGCTCGTTTTGTCCGTGAAACTCATAATACTTCCGTGCAATGTGCGGTTTCAGTGCTAAGGTCATCGGCTATGGCATCTTCAGCATTGGATGCTCCTGTACCTCCATGAGTGCGCACCGGCGGTCTGTGGTTTAGTGGGGGTCTACGACTTCGAGCCTTTGCCTCCTATCTCCTCGTCCCGTATTCCTATTAACTGGGACCTTGGCCTTTTTGGGGACATCCGTGTTTTCAGCGCAAATTTCGATGGCACAGATGAAGTGGATAGCCTCCCTCAATGCCTCCGCTAATGTACACCACCCGTCCTCCAAGTCTAGACTCAGGATCGCCTCCTGATGGAAGCCCTTAACGAAATCCGCTAGGGATTCCTACGGTCCCTGCTTGATTTTGGACAAGTGGATGCTAGTCCGCCTCTCCTTACGGCTAGTAATGAATTGACTGACAAATCTACCAGCCAGATCCTGAAAGCAAGGGGCGCTTTCTGAAGCTAAGCCGTTGAAGTAGGACTATTCTACCCCTTTCAGTGTTGCCGGAAAATATCGATAGTACGCGGTGTTGTCCACGTCCTCGACGTACATCTGCGCCTTAGACAACCCTAGGTGTTCTTCTAGGTCTATGATCCCATTGTACAGGTCCACGATGGGCGTCTTCACCTTACTGTAGCGTGGAGCATTGATTATCTCTGTGCTAAACGGGGCAGAGAAGGGTACAGGCCCCGTTCGGGCGATCGTGCCGGACAACTTAATTGGAGTCTCAGGGCGCCTCTGTACTTCCACTACCGATGTACTTCTTCATGCGAGACCGGCCCTTGGGGGTCTAGGCGGAGACCAGCCGTGATGGCTAGATCCCTGACCGCCTATGCCTCTAAGGGAATGGCTATCTATGCGTTCGCGGTCTGACTTACACTCAGGGGTGCGCCGCCAACCCGAGGTCTCCCGTTGGGGCCTCGAGGTTTGCTCATGCTGCTCAAACCAGGCAGTACATCGGGAATGCATTGTATATGACATTAAGGTCGTGGTTGACTTTGCCAGTCGTCCCTGGCTCGGGCGACGGCTTTGTAGGGCGTCCGCTCCAATAGACTGGTCGCAGTTTTCTCCTCATGATCGGCCGTCCCTATCTAGGCAAGCGATCTCCCTCACCTCTTCATTGTGACAATGTGACACAATGGGGATGTGCTTATGGGAAGGCTCGCAGCCCGTGGTAGGCATGTAAGCGAAGTGAGGAAGAAGCCGCACAGAGTTCGGAGCATCCATAGCCTTCTTCACTTGTTCAATCACCTGTTCCATGATCGTATCAGTCATGGTGGGTTCTTGAGTGTGTCCACCGTGACATATGCCTCCCGCTCGGATTGCTATGGCCCGACCGAATGAGGGTTTGCCCTGGAACTTTCCGAGGCGTCCTGCACCTCGTGAGGTACTGGGGCTTCTGTCGCGGGTGCCTTGTCTCTTCGGGCCTGTGCCTATGTTACTTAGCTGACTACCATCGTTCACTACTCTATCCCCACAGGCGGCACCAAATCTATTTAAGGAATTTCTTGGATTGTTGAAGATGATGTGGGATGAGAGCAGGCTTACATGATGGCCAATAAAGAACAGTCGTTGACCTTCTCCTCGGATGCTTGAACCTACAAAAAAGGCACCATCTGGTTGTGAGCCGCTGAACGCCTCTCCGACGGTCAAGTCAATGGGTGGCCCCAGCAAAAGACAAAGTAGTAAAGAGAGAATTTTATAGAGAATGACAAAAATGTTCCAGAGAGTGAATTCCATTTTTCGAGGTCGGTAGGTTGGTATTCATAACCCCTACAGCGGGGTATAAGATAGTAAATTCATGCTAGAGGGTCACCGAACGGGCAGCCAGACAACTTCCTTCGTCGTGCTCCAGGCCAGAGCCCCAACGGTCCCGTTAAGACCTGCTACACTCAGTTGGGTCTAGCCCATGACTGCATATGTGGTGGCCCACCTAGGAAATCATATATTCCGGATCACATATATATATATATATATATATATATATATATATATATATATATATATATATATATATATGTGTGTGTATATATATAGATATATATATATATATATATATATATATATATATATATATATATATATATATATATATATATATATATATATATATAT
>JAKOGI010005114.1:0-7500 GCA_029747015.1 Carnegiea gigantea | reverse complement strand
GGGCATGCTGTCGCTGGCAGCCGGGGGGTGCTGGATGCTGGCCGCAGGCTGTGAACGCTGGCCGCAGCCCTGTGAACGCTGGCCGCTTGTCCTGGACGCTGGCCGCAGCCTGTGAACGCTGGCCGCGTCCTGAACGCGGCCGCAGCCTGTGAACGCTGGCCGCTTGTCCTGAACGCTGGCCGCAGCCTGTGAACGCTGGCCGCTTGTCCTGAACGCTGGCCGCAGCCTGTGAACGCTGGCCGCGTCCTGAACGCTGGCCGCGGCCTGTGAACGCTGGCCGCTTGTCCTGAACGCTGGCCGCAGCCTGCGAACGCTGGCCGCTTGTCCTGAACGCTGGCCGCAGCCTGTGAACGCTGGCCGCAGCCTGTGAACGCTGGCCGCTTGTCCTGAACGCTGGCCGCAGCCTGTGAACGCTGGCCGCTTGTCCTGAACGCTGGCCGCAGCCTGTGAACGCTGGCCGCAGGCTGTGAACGCTGGCCGCTTGTCCTGAACGCTGGCCGCTTGTCCTGAACGCTGGCCGCAGCTGTGAACGCTGGCCGCTTGTCCTGAACGCTGGCCGCAGCCTGGGAAAGCTGGCCGCAGCCTGTGAACGCTGGCCGCTTGTCCTGAACGCTGGCCGCAGCCTGAGAACGCTGGCCGCAGGTCCTGAACGCTGGCCGCAGCCTGTGAACGCTGGCCGCAGGCTGTGAACGCTGGCCGCTTGTCTTGAACGCTGGCCGCTTGTCCTGAACGCTGGCCGCAGCCTGTGAACGCTGGCCGCTTGTCCTGAACGCTGGCCGCAGCCTGTGAACGCTGGCCGCAGGCATGTGAACGCTGGCCGCTTGTCCTGAACGCTGGCCGCTGCCTGTGAACGCTGGCCGCAGCCTGTGAACGCTGGCCGCTTGTCCTGAACGCTGGCCGCAGGCTGTGAACGCTGGCCGCTTGTCCTGAACGCTGGCCGCAGGCTGTGAACGCTGGGCGCTTGTCCTGAACGCTGGCCGCAGCCTGTGAACGCTGGCCGCTTGTCATGAACGCTGGCCGCAGCCTGTGAACGCTGGCCGCAGGCTGTGAACGCTGGCCGCTTGTCCTGAACGCTGGCCGCTTGCCCTGAACGCTGGCCGCTTGCCCTGAACGCTGGCCGCAGCCTGTGAACGCTGGCCGCAGCCTGTGAACGCTGGCCGCTTGTCCTGAACGCTGGCCGCAGCCTGTGAACGCTGGCCGCAGGCTATGAACGCTGGCCGCTTGTCCTGAACGCTGGCCGCAGCCTGTGAACGCTGGCCGCTTGTCCTGAACGCTGGCCGCAGCCTGTGAACGCTGGCCGCTTGTCCCGAACGCTGGCCGCAGCCTGTGAACGCTGGCCGCTTGTCCTGAACGCTGGCCGCAGCCTGTGAACTCTGGCCGCAGCCTGTGAACGCTGGCCGCTTGTCCTGAACGCTGGCCGCAGCCTGTGAACGCTGGCCGCTTGTCCTGAACGCTGGCCGCAGCCTGTGAACGCTGGCCGCTCGTCCTGAACGCTGGCCGCAGCCTGTGAACGCTGGCCGCTTGTCCTGAACGCTGGCCGCAGCCTGTGAACGCTGGCCGCAGGCTGTGAACGATGGCCGCTTGTCCTGAACGCTGGCCGCTTGTCCTGAACGCTGGCCGCAGCCTGTGAACGCTGGCCGCTTGTCCTGAACGCTGGCCGCAGCCTGTGAACGCTGGACGCAGCCTGTGAACGCTGGCCGCTTGTCCTGAACGCTGGCCGCGGCCTGTGAACGCTGGCCGCTTGTCCTGAACGCTGGCCGCAGCCTGTGAACGCTGGCCGCAAGCTGTGAACGCTGGCCGCTTGTCCTGAACGCTGGCCGCAGCCTGTGAACGCTGGCCGCTGGCCTGTGAACGCTGGCCGCAGGCCGTGACCTGTCCCAGCTGAGTATGGAAAATCGGCACGGTTGATGTCCACTCCGGGCACGGCCACCAAACCTCCTGAAGCTCTCTAGGGGGATGGTCCGGGCTGAGTATGAAAAATAGGCACGGTTGATGTCCACTCCGGGCACGGCCACCAAACCTCCTGAAGCTCTCTAGGGGGATGGCACGGGCGGAGTATGAAAAATCGGCACGGTTGATGTCCACTCCGGGCACGGCCACGAAAGCTCGTTGTGCTCTTTAGGGGGAAGGTGATTGAGCTAGTGCCCCGCCCCGTCCGCGACCCGAGCAGGATGAACGATGGTGAGTGACACCCCGCCCCCGGCCACGTGACCCCCCCGCGCGCATTATAATCTTTGACAGGGCGCAGGGCGCAGGGACGCAGGGGCGCGGGGGCGGACTTGACGGACTTGAGCGGACCTTGGGCGGACTGGGCGAAGGGAGGGTCGAGAGCTAGGCCCCGTGGCGTGCCGCGTGCCCCCATATTGGTGCCCCAAGTCCCGAACGTCGATGCCAAGGCATGCACCCGAGTCCCGGGGAGCGGCCCCGTGCACGGCCGAGGCCTGCCCCCGCGTCCCGCACATCGGCCCCGGGGCATGCCCCCGTGCATCGCCTCTAGAACGCCCCCGAAGCAAGGCCAAGGCATGCCCCCCGAGTCCCGCCCATCGCCCCGTGGCAAGGCCAAGGCATGCCCCCCGAGTCCCGCACATCGCCCCGGGCCGTGCCCCCGGGTCCCGAGGAACGCCCCCAAACGGCCCCGGTGCATGCCCAAGGCGTGCCCCCGCGTCCCGAGGATCGGCCCGGTCCATGCCCAAGGCGTGCCCCCCGGGTCCCGAGGAAGGCCCCCGGAACGGCCCCGGTGCATGGCCACGGCATGCCCCCGAGTCCCGCACCTCGCCCCGGGGCGTGGCCCCGAGGAACGCCCCGGTGCATGCCCAAGGCAAGGCCCCGAGTCCCGCACGTCGCCCCGGAACGGCCCCGGCGCGCGGCCAAGGCATGGCCCCGAGTCCCGGGGAACGCCCTCAGAACGGCCCCGGTGCATGGCCCCGCGTCCCACACATCGCCCCGAAACGGCCCCGGTGCATGCCCAAGGCATGCCCCTGAGTCCCGAGGAAGGCCCCCACAGCGGCCCCGGTGCATGGCCGAGGCATGCCCCCGGGGGGCCCCGGGGCATGCCCCCGGGTCCCGAGGGTCGGCCCCGGGGCATGCCCCCGAGAGCGTCCACGCACGCTGCCGGACGCCCACGTCAGCATCCATGCATGCCGGGCAGCGTCCGGGCATGCTGTCGCTGGGTGCCGGGGGCTGCCGGGGGGTGCTGGATGCTGGCCGCAGGCTGTGAACGCTGGCAGCAGCCCTGTGAACGCTGGCCGCTTGTCCTGGACGCTGGCCGCAGGCTGTGAACGCTGGCCGCAGCCCTGTGAACGCTGGCCGCTTGTCCTGGACGCTGGCCGCAGGCTGGGAACGCTGGCCGCAGGCTGGGAACGCTGGCCGCAGCCCTGTGAACGCTGGCCGCAGCCCTGTGAACGCTGGCCGCTTGTCCTGGACGCTGGCCGCAGGCTGTGAACGCTGGCCGCAGCCCTGTGAACGCTGGCCGCTTTTCCTGGACGCTGGCCGCAGGCTGTGAACGCTGGCCGCAGCCCTGTGAACGCTGGCCGCTTGTCCTGGACGCTGGCCGCAGGCTGTGAACGCTGGCCGCAGCCCTGTGAACGATGGCCGCTTGTCCTGGACGCTGGCCGCAGGCTGTGAACGCTGGCCGCAGCCCTGTGAACGCTGGACGCTTGTCCTGGACGCTGGCCGCAGCCCTGTGAACGCTGGCCGCAGCTCCTGAACGCTGGCCGCAGCCTGTGAACGCTGGCCGCTTGTCCTGGACGCTGGGCGCAGCCCCTGGACGCTTGCCGCAGGGCCCTGAACGCTGGCCGCAGCCCCGCGAACGCCCGAAAGCCGTCCCGAGAAAAAATCCCCGTATTTTTGTCGTGCGTTTTTCCCCAAATTTTGTCCACCCCTTCCCCACGATTTTTAGAGGATTTACAAGCTTTGTACCGCATTTTTCTGATTTTTCTCCGATTTTTAGGATTTTTTTTCGTTTTCGACTTTAAAAAATCATAAAAAATAGCTCGGGTGTCCGAAAAATTCCGAAAAAATATTTTTAGTAATTTCACATCATGATCTTTCCAATGGTACCATTGGTTGCTGCTGAAACATTCTAAATCTTCAAAAAACCCCAGTATGATTTTTCGTCACAGTCGATGTCTACTGGGGGCAGAGCCAGTAGAGTTATAAGAGCTCTTTATAGGGGAGGTGCTTGGCAAGCAGCTGGGGCAGCAGCAGGGTCAGCGGCAGCCATCGCCCATGCATGGCATGGCATGGCATGATGTCAAAGGCCTTGTTGCCATGGCTTCCTTGCCCCGAACCTTGGCGGGCGGATGAGGGACCACCCCGGGGGTCGGGGTTTGCCTCGGGAAGCGTGACTAGCATGAAAATTGTTGGATATCGATCGATGGAGTGCGGGAATCGTTGCTATGCTAGTTCCTACCTTCCGAAGCACCGGTGGTGCTCCTGACGCCCGTCTTCGGTGGCATTCCCTAGGCTTCTAGGATGCCATCACGGGTGGGGGCCTTGCCCCCCCTCACCCGAGAACGGTGATCACCCCCAAGTGGGCAGGGGTGATTGTCGGTGAATTCCCGCGGCCCACCGTCCCTTCTTTCTTGACCCGGCCCCCTTGCTCCCTGACATCATTTCTGTTGCTCGACATGCCCCGTCCTGGGGGCGGACGGCGGACGCACTGGCTTGTGGGATTTAAGCGGGGGCGTGTTGCCTTCCACGTGCGGGCTGACCGTCGCAAGCGCGGTCACAGGAGAGGCGACGCGGGATGGGCTGGACGCCCCGGTTGTGAGAAGCCTGTGATCGGTGAGTGAGGGCCTAGAAGCTTGAGCTTGTAAGCCCCTCGCGCCCGTGAGGCACTGCCACGAACGGGGTGGAAGGCTTGTCTTGAGCCGATCCGTGCGACGACGGCGGGGTTGAGCGCTCCGGTGGTGGAAGCCGACGATCGGTGAGTGAGGGCCTAGACGCTTGAGCTTGTAAGCCCCTCGCGCCCGTGAGGCCGACGTACACGAACGGAGTGGGAGGCCCTTCCCGAGGAGCACTTCCAAGGGCGCGACCTGAGGCCTGCGCGGGGCGGGGAGTGCCCTTCGCATCGGGATTTTGCAGGTGGGGATGCCGTTGCGCCCCTCGTCCCTTGTTTCTTGACATGGCCCCTTGCTCCTTGACATTGCCTTTCTGTTGCTTGACGACCCACCTCCCCCCGTCCCGGGGCAGACGGCGGACGCACTGGCTGTGGGATTTGCGCGGAGGCGTGTTGCCTTCCACGTGCGGGCTGACTGTCGCAAGCGCGGTGACAGGAGAGGCGACGCGGGATGGGCTGGACGCCCAGTTTTTGAGAAGCCTGTGATCGGTGAGTGAGGGCCTAGACGCTTGAGCTTGTAAGCCCCTCGCGCCCGTGAGGCACTGCCACGAACGGGGTGGAAGGCTTGTCTTGAGCCGATCCGTGCGACGACGGCGGGGTTGATCGCTCCCGGGGTGGAAGCCGACGATCGGTGAGTGAGGGCCTAGACGCTTGAGCTTGTAAGCCCCTCGCGCCCGTGAGGCCGAAGTAAACGAACGGAGTGGGAGGCCCTTCCCGAGGAGCACTTCCTAGGGCGCGACATGAGGCCTGCGCGGGGCGGGGAGTGCCCTTTGCATCGGGATTATGCCGGTGGGAATGCCGTTGTGCCGCGGGGTGGGGGGTCACCTCCCCTCCTCAAAATCCAACCCGATTTCCTTCGAGAACCCCCCGAAAACCCCTTGTTCACACCACCTTCCTTCCCCTCCCGAAAACCCCTTGTCCCCCCCCGCTTACTTCCCCCTCTCGCCCCACCCCACTTGAAAAGCACTGAAACCCTCCCTCGTCCCGAGAGCGGACGCTGATGGGCTGTTGGGGGATTTACGCGGAGGGTGCCTACCACGTGCGGGTGACTGTCGCACGCGAGGTGACAGTGAGGCGAGCGGATGGTCGGAAGCCCCGGTAGTGAGAAGCCGACGATCGGTGAGTGAGTGCCTAGACGCTTGAGCTTGTAAGCCCCCCGCGCCCGTGAGGCACTGCCACGAACGGGGTGGAAGGCTTGTCTTGAGGAGCCGATCCGTGCGACGACGGCGGGGTTGATCGCTCCGGTAGTGGAAGCCGACGATCGGTGAGTGAGGGACTAGACGCTTGAGCTTGTAAGCCCCTCGCGCCCGTGAGGCCGAAGTACACGAACGGAGTGGGAGGCCCTTCCCGAGGAGCACTTCCGAGGGCGCGACATGAGGCCTGCGCGGGGAGGGGAATGCCCTTTGCGTCGGGATTTTGCCGGTGGTCGTGCCTGAGGGAGGTGACTTCCTCCTCAAAAATCCAACCCGATTTCATTCGAGATCCGCCCGAAAACCTCGAGGTTCACACCCACTTGAAAGCAGCCTGACAGCCCTCCACTCCAGAGCACCCTGACTAACCCATCCCCCCATTTCGCCGCCCCCGCTTTTTTTTTTTTTCCTTTTTTACTTCCTCAAGTCCCTCGGTTTGCGAATATGTCGGTTGGCTACAGGTTACCCTCGCGTCCAGGCGGGCTAGTCGGGGCCTTCGCCTTGCTGATGTCCGTTCGTCTATGTGCCATAGTACGGAGCGGACCGTGCGGGGTGCATCTCGGCAGGGGACAGTGCCGGGGGCGCTGTGTGAGTTGCGATCGGTTCGTTGGTGTTGGCGGGATCCCGGCTCGAGCGGTGAACCGGTCCACGCACGATCCTCTTCAGGGGATGATCCGGGGGCGGGCAAGCCCTGGACAGATGACGGTTTCCTGCGTTGCATGCCTCGTGAAGGCAGCTTGGACCCTAACGAGATGATCTTTCGCTCGATGCCCCCTGGGGGTGTCGGGTGGACCCTTCGGGCTGGGGCCGTCGTCCACCCGCGTCGCGTCGCCGTGCGCACGCGGCTTGGGCTATGGCCTCTGGCTGTGCTTCGGGATGCAGAACACTGTGCGGGCATTGCTTCCACGCCGTGGATGCAAGATGCCCCATCCAGCGTTCTTCGCTGGAAACGAACGACGGTCGTGCGCGTGTTGACCCCCCGCTAGCCCGGGGCGGCTCATGCGCGTCGGCGTCATCGAGGGTGCTACCTGGTTGATCCTGCCAGTAGTCATATGCTTGTCTCAAAGATTAAGCCATGCATATGTAAGTATGAACTAATTCAGACTGTGAAACTGCGAATGGCTCATTAAATCAGTTATAGTTTGTTTGATGGTACCTGCTTCTCGGATAACCGTAGTAATTCTAGAGCTCATACGTGCAACAAACCCCGACTTCTGGAAGGGATGCATTTATTAGATAAAAGGTCGACGAGGGCTTTGCCCGCTGCTCTGATGATTCATGATAACTCGACGGATCGCACGGCCTTTGCGCCGGCGACGCATCATTCAAATTTCTGCCCTATCAACTTTCGATGGTAGGATAGTGGCCTAACATGGTGGTGACGGGTGACGGAGAATTAGGGTTCGATTCCGGAGAGGGAGCCTGAGAAACGGCTACCACATCCAAGGAAGGCAGCAGGCGCGCAAATTA
>JAKOGI010005113.1:10000-12500 GCA_029747015.1 Carnegiea gigantea | reverse complement strand
GCTGGCCGCAGGCTGTGAACGCTGGCCGCAGGCTGTGAACGCTGGCCGCAGTCCTGTGAACGCTGGCCGCTTGTCCTGAACGCTGGCCGCAGCCTGTGAACGCTGGCCGCTTGTCCTGAACGCTGGCCGCAGACTGTGAACGCTGGCCGCTTGTCCTGAACGCTGGCCGCAGCCTGGGAACGCTGGCCGCAGCCTGTGAACTCTGGCCGCTTGTCCTGAACGCTGGCCGCAGCCTGTGAACGCTGGCCGCTGTCCTGTGAACGCTGGCCGCTGGCCTGTGAACGCTGGCCGCTGGCCGTGACCTGTCCCAGCTGAGTATGAAAAATCGGCACGGTTGATGTCCACTCCGGGCACGGCCACCAAACCTCCTGAAGCTCTCTAGGGGGATGGTACGGGCGGAGTATGAAAAATAGGCACGGTTGATGTCCACTCCGGGCACGGCCACCAAACCTCCTGAAGCTCTCTAGGGGGATGGCCCGGGCGGAGTATGAAAATCGGCACGGTTGATGTCCACTCCGGGCACGGCCACGAAAGCTCGTTGTGCTCTTTAGGGGGAAGGTGATTGAGCTAGTGCCCCTCCCCGTCCGCGACCCGAGCAGGATGAACGATGGTGAGTGACACCCCGCCCCCGGCCCCGTGACCCCCCCGCGCGCATTATAATCTTTGACAGGGCGCAGTGCGCAGGGACGCAGGGGCGCGGGGGCGGACTTGACGGACTTGAGCGGACCTTGGGCGGACTGGGCGAAGGAAGGGTCGAGAGCTAGGCCCTGTGGCGTGCCGCGTGCCCCCATATTGGTGCCCCAAGTCCCGAACGTCGATGCCAAGGCATGCCCCCGAGTCCCGGGGAGCGGCCCCGTGCACGGCCGAGGCCTGCCCCCGCGTCCCGCACATCGGCCCCGGGGCATGCCCCCGTGCATCGCCTCTAGAACGCCCCCGAAGCAAGGCCAAGGCATGCCCCCCGAGTCCCGCCCATCGCCCCGTGGCAAGGCCAAGGCATGCCCCCGAGTCCCGCACATCGCCCCGGGCCGTGCCCCCGGGTCCCGAGGAACGCCCCCAAACGGCCCCGGTGCATGCCCAAGGCGTGCCCCCGCGTCCCGAGGATCGTCCCCGGTCCATGCCCAAGGCGTGCCCCCCGGGTCCCGAGGAAGGCCCCCGGAACGGCCCCGGTGCATGGCCACGGCATGCCCCCGAGTCCCGCACCTCGCCCCGGGGCGTGCCCCCGAGTCCCGAGGAACGCCCCGGTGCATGCCCAAGGCATGGCCCCGAGTCCCGCACGTCGCCCCGGAACGGCCCCGGGGCGCGGCCAAGGCATGGCCCCGAGTCCCGGGGAACGCCCTCAGAACGGCCCCGGTGCATGGCCCCGCGTCCCGCACATCGCCCCGAAACGGCCCCGGTGCATGCCCAAGGCATGCCCCTGAGTCCCGAGGAAGGCCCCCACAACGGCCCCGGTGCATGGCCGAGGCATGCCCCCGGGTCCCGAGGGCCGGCCCCGGGGGGCCCCGGGGCCTGCCCCCGGGGCCCGAGGGGTCGGCCCCGGGGCATGCCCCCGAGAGCGTCCACGCACGCTGCCGGACGCCCACGGCAGCATCCATGCATGCCGGGCAGCGTCCGGGCATGCTGTCGCTGGGTGCCGGGGGCTTCCGGGGGGTGCTGGATGCTGGCCGCAGGCTGTGAACGCTGGCCGCAGCCCTGTGAACGCTGGCCGCTTGTCCTGGACGCTGGCCGCAGCCGGTGAACGCTGGCCGCTTGTCCTGGACGCTGGCCGCAGGCTGGGAACGCTGGCCGCAGGCTGTGAACGCTGGCCGCAGCCCTGTGAACGCTGGCCGCGGCCCTGTGAACGCTGGCCGCTTGTCCTGGACGCTGGCCGCAGGCTGTGAACGCTGGCCGCAGCCTTGTGAACGCTGGCCGCTTGTCCTGGACGCTGGCCGCAGCCCTGTGAACGCTGGCCGCAGCTCCTGCACGCTGGCCGCAGCCTGTGAACGCTGGCCGCTTGTCCTGGACGCTGGGCGCAGCCCCTGGACGCTGGGCGCAGCCCCTGGACGCTGGCCGCAGGGCCCTGAACGCTGGCCGCAGCCCCGCGAACGCCCGAAAGCCGTCCCGAGAAAAAATCCCCGTATTTTTGTCGTGCGTTTTTCCCCAAATTTTGTCCACGCCTTCCCCACGATTTTTAGAGGATTTACAAGCTTTGTCCCGCATTTTTCTGATTTTTCTCCGATTTTTAGGATTTTTTTTCGTTTTCGACTTTAAAAAAATCATAAAAAATAGCTCGGGTGTCCGAAAAATTCCGAAAAAATATTTTTTAGTAATTTCACATCATGATCTTTCCAATGGTACCATTGGTTGCTGCTGAAACACTCTAAATCTTCAAAAAACCCCAGTATGATTTTTCGTCACAGTTGATGTCTACTGGGGGCAGAGCCAGTAGAGTTATAAGAGCTCTTTATAGGGGAGGTGCTTGGTAAGCAGCTGGGGCAGCAGCAGGGTCAGCGGCAGCCATCGC
>JAKOGI010005112.1:15000-16384 GCA_029747015.1 Carnegiea gigantea | reverse complement strand
GGGGGTTGATCGCTCCGGTGGTGGAAGCCGATGATCGGTGAGTGAGGGCCTAGACGCTTGAGCTTGTAAGCCCCTCGCGCCCGTGAGGCCGAAGTACACGAAAGGAGTGGGAGGCCCTTCCCGAGGAGCACTTCCAAGGGCGCGACCTGAGGCCTGCGCGGGGCGGGGAGTGCCCTTCGCATCGGGATTTTGCCGGTGGGGATGCCGTTGCGCCCCTCGTCCCTTGTTTCTTGACATGGCCCCTTGCTCCTTGACCTTGCCTTTCTGTTGCTTGACGACCCACCTCCCCCCGTCCCGGGGCGGACGGCGGACGCACTGGCTGTGGGGTTTGCGCGGAGGCGTGGTGCCTTCCACGTGCGGGCTGACCGTCGCAAGCGCGGTGACAGGAGAGGCGACGCGGGATGGGCTGGACGCCCCGGGTGTGAGAAGCCTGTGATCGGTGAGTGAGGGCCTAGACGCTTGAGCTTGTAAGCCCCTCGAGCCCGTGAGGCACTGCCACGAACGGGGTGGAAGGCTTGTCTTGAGGAGCCGATCCGTGCGACGACGGCGGGGTTGATCGCTCCAGTAGTGGAAGCCGACGATCGGTGAGTGAGGGCCTAGACGCTTGAGCTTGTAAGCCCCTCGCGCCCGTGAGGCCGAAGTACACGAACGGAGTGGGAGGCCCTTCCCGAGGAGCACTTCCTAGGGCGCGACATGAGCCCTGCGCGGGGCGGGGAGTGCCCTTTGCATCGGGATTATGCCGGTGGGAATGCCGTTGTGCCGCGGGGTGGGGGGTCACCTCCCCTCCTCAAAATCCAACCCGATTTCCTTCGAGATCCCCCGGAAAACCCCTTGTTCACACCACCTTCCTTCCCCTCCCGAAAACCCCTTGTCCCCCCCAGCTTACTTCCCCTCTCGCCCCACTCCACTTGAAAGCACCCTGACAACCCTCCCCTCGTCCCGAGGCGGACGCGCTGGCTGTGGGCTTTACGCGGAGGCGTGTTGCCTACCACGTGCGGGCTGACTGTCGCAAGCGAGGTGACAGGTGAGGCGATGCGGGATGGGCCGGAAGCCCCGGTAGTGGAAGCCGACGATCGGTGAGTGAGGGCCTAGACGCTTGAGCTTGTAAGCCCATCGCGCCCGTGAGGCCGAAGTACACGAACGGGGTCGAAGGCTTGTCTCGAGGAGCCGATCCGTGTGACGACGGCGGGGTTGATCGCTCCGGTAGTGGAAGCCGATGATCGGTGAGTGAGTGCCTAGACGCTTGAGCTTGTAAGCCCCTCGCGCCCGTGAGGCCGAAGTACACGAACGGAGTGGGAGGCCCTTCCCGAGGAGCACTTCCGAGGGCGCGACATGAGGCCTGCGCGGGGCCGGGAATGCCCTTTGCGTCGGGATTTTGCCGGTG
>JAKOGI010005112.1:2500-7500 GCA_029747015.1 Carnegiea gigantea | reverse complement strand
CCGGAAAACGGCCCCGGTGCACGGCCAAGGCATGGCCCCGAGTCCCGCACCGCGCCCCGGAACGGCCCCGGTGCACCGCCAAGGCGTGCCCCCGAGTCCCGCACCGCGCCCCGGAACGGCCCCGGTGCACGCCCAAAGCGTGCCCCCGAGTCCCGGGGAACGCCCTCAGAACGGCCCCGGTGCGTGGCCCCGCGTCCCGCACATCGCCCCGAAACGGCCCCGTTGCATGCCCAAGGCATGCCCCCGAGTCCCGAGGAAGGCCCCCAAAACGGCCCCGGTGGATGGCCGAGGCATGCCCCCGGGTCCCAAGGACCGGCCCCCGGGCATGCCCCCGAGAGCGTCCACGCACGCTGCCGGACGCCCACGGCAGCATCCCGGCATGTCGGGCAGCGTCCGGGCATGCTGTCGCAGGCAGCCGGGGGGTGCTGGATGCTGGCCGCAGGCTGTGAACGCTGGCCGCAGCCCTGTAAACGCTGGCCGCTTGTCCTGAACGCTGGCCGCAGCCTGTGAACGCTGGCCGCAGGCTGTGAACGCTGGCCGCTTGTCCTGAACTCTGGCCGCTTGTCCTGAACGCTGGCCGCAGCCTGTGAACGCTGGCCGCAGCCTGTGAACGCTGGCCGCTTGTCCTGAACGCTGGCCGCAGCCTGTGAACGCTGGACGCTTGTCCTGAACGCTGGCCGCTTGTCCTGAACGCTGGCCGCAGCCTGTGAACGCTGGCCGCTTGCTCTGAACGCTGGCCGCAGCCTGTGAACGCTGGCCGCTTGTCCTGAACGCTGGCCGCAGCCTGTGAACGCTGGCCGCAGGCTGTGAACGCTGGCCGCTTGGCCTGAACGCTGGCCGCTTGGCCTGAACGCTGGCCGCAGGCTGTGAACGCTGGCCGCTTGTCCTGAACGCTGGCCGCAGCCTGTGAACGCTGGCCGCTTGTCCTGAACGCTTGCCGCAGCCTGTGAACGCTGGCCGCTTGTCCTGAACGCTGGCCGCAGCCTGTGAACGCTGGCCGCTTGTCTTGAACGCTGGCCGCAGCCTGTGAACGCTGGCCGCAGGCTGTGAACGCTGGCCGCTTGTCCTGAACGCTGGCCTCAGGCTGTGAACGCTGGCCGCTTGTCCTGAACGCTGGCCGCAGCCTGTGAACGCTGGCCGCAGGCTGTGAACGCTGGCCGCTTGTCATGAACGCTGGCCGCAGGCTGTGAACGCTGGCCGCTTGTCCTGAACGCTGGCCGCTTGTCCTGAACGCTGGCCGCAGCCTGTGAACTCTGGCCGCTTGTCCTGAACGCTGGCCGCAGCCTGTGAACGCTGGCCGCAGCCTGTGAACGCTGGCCGCTTGTCCTGAACGCTGGCCGCATCCTGTGAACGCTGGCCGCTTGTCCTGAACGCTGGCCGCAGCCTGTGAACGCTGGCCGCTTGTCCTGAACGCTGGCCGCAGCCTGTGAACGCTGGCCGCTGTCCTGTGAACGCTGGCCGCTGTCCTGTGAACGCTGGCCGCAGGCCGTGACCTGTCCCAGCTGAGTATGAAAAATCGGCACGGTTGATGTCCCCTCCGGGCACGGCCACCAAACCTCCTGAAGCTCTCTAGGGGGATGGGCCGGGCGGAGTATGAAAAATAGGCACGGTTGATGTCCACTCCGGGCACGGCCACCAAACCTCCTGAAGCTCTCTAGGGGGATGGCCCGGGCGGAGTATGAAAAATCGGCACGGTGGATGTCCACTCCGGGCACGGCCACGAAAGCTCGTTGTGCTCTTTAGGGGGAAGGTGATTGAGCTAGTGCCCCGCCCCGTCCGCGACCCGAGCAGGATGAACGACGGTGAGTGACACCCCGCCCCCGGCCCCGTGACCCACCCGCGCGCATTATAATCTTTGACAGGGCGCAGGGCGCAGGGACGCAGGGGCGCGGGGGCGGACTTGACGGACTTGCGCGGACCTTGGGCGTACTGGGCGAAGGAAGGGTCGAGAGCTAGGCCCCGTGGCGTGCCGCGTGCCCCCATATTGGTGCCCCAAGTCCCGAACGTCGATGCCAAGGCATGCCCCCGTGTCCCGGGGAGCGGCCCCGTGCACGGCCGAGGCCTGCCCCCGCGTCCCGCACATCGGCCCCGGGGCATGCCCCCGTGCATCTCCTCTAGAACGCCCCCGAAGCAAGGCCAAGGCATGCCCCCCGAGTCCCGCCCATCGCCCCGTGGCAAGGCCAAGGCATGCCCCCGAGTCCCGCACATCGCCCCGGGCCGTGCCCCCGGGTCCCGAGGAACGCCCCCCAACGGCCCCGGTGCATGCCCCAGGCGTGCCCCCGCGTCCCGAGGATCGGCCCCGGTCCATGCCCAAGGCGTGCCCCCCGGGTCCCGAGGAAGGCCCCCGGAACGGCCCCGGTGCATGGCCACGGCATGCCCCCGAGTCCCGCACCTCGCCCCGGGGCGTGCCCCCGAATCCCGAGGAACGCCCCGGTGCATGCCCAAGGCATGGCCCCGAGTCCCGCACGTCGCCCCGGAACGGCCCCGGGGCGCGGCCAAGGCATGGCCCCGAGTCCCGGGGAACGCCCTCAGAACGGCCCCTGTGCATGGCCCCGCGTCCCGCACATCGCCCCGAAACGGCCCCGGTGCATGCCCAAGGCATGCCCCTGAGTCCCGAGGAAGGCCCCCACAACGGCCCCGGTGCATGCCCGAGGCATGCCCCCGGGTCCCGAGGACCGGCCCCGGGGGGCCCCGGGGCATGCCCCCGGGTCCCGAGGGTCGGCCCCGGGGCATGCCCCCGAGAGCGTCTACGCACGCTGCCGGACGCCCACGGCAGCATCCATGCATGCCGGGCAGCGTCCGGGCATGCTGTCGCTGGGTGCCGGGGGCTGCCGGGGGTTGCTGGATGCTGGCCGCAGGCTGTGAACGCTGGCCGCAGCCCTGTGAACGCTGGCCGCGTGTCCTGGACGCTGGCCGCAGCCTGTGAACGCTGGCCGCTTGTCCTGGACGCTGGCCGCAGGCTGGGAACGCTGGCCGCAGGCTGGGAACGCTGGCCGCAGCCCTGTGAACGCTGGCCGCTTGTCCTGGACGCTGGGCAGCAGCTGTGACCGCTGGCCCACCCTGTGAACCGGCTGGGCGCGCGGGTTGGTGTTGCTGGACAGGGCCGCGAGGCGTGTGAAACGGCTGGGTCCGCAGCCCTGTGAAACGCTTGGGCCGCTTGGTCCTGGACGGCTGCCTGGTGGAGGCTGTGAACGGGGCGTGCCGCGAGGGGACCTGTGAACGCTGTCCGCTTGTTCCGTGGACGCTGGGCCGCAGCTGTGAACAGCTGGCCGCAGCCCTGTGAACGCTGGCCGCTTGTCCTGGACGCATGCCGCAGCCCTGTAACGCCTGGCCGCAGCTCCTGAACGCTGGCCGCAGCCTGTGAACGCTGGCCGCTTGTCCTGGACGCTGGGCGCAGCCCCTGGACGCTGGGCGCAGCCCCTGGACGGTGGCCGCAGGGCCCTGAACGCTGGCCGCAGCCCCGCGAACGCCCGAAAGCCGTCCCGAGAAAAAATCCCCGTATTTTTGTCGTGCGTTTTCCCCAAATTTTGTCCACCCCTTCCCCACGATTTTTAGAGGATTTACAAGCTTTGTCCCGCATTTTTCTGATTTTTCTCCGATTTTTAGGATTTTTTTTCGTTTTCGACTTTAAAAAATCATAAAAATAGCTCGGGGGTCCGAAAAATTCCGAAAAAATATTTTTTAGTAATTTCACATCATGATCTTTCCAATGGTACCATTGGTTGCTGCTGAAACATTCTAAATCTTCAAAAAACCCCAGTATGATTTTTCGTCACAGTTGATGTCTACTGGGGCAGAGCGCAGTAGAGTTCTAAGATCTCTTAATAGGGGAGGTGCTTTGGCAAGCAGCTGGGGCAGCATCAGGGTTCATCGCGAGCCATGCGCCCATGGCCATGGAATGGCATGGCATGATGTCAAAGGCCTTGTTGCCATGGTGCTTCCTTGCACCGGAAACCTTGGCGGGCGGATGAGGGACCCCGCCGGGGTAGGGTTTTTGCCTCGGGAAGTCGTGAGTCTAGCCAATGGCAATTGTGGATATCGATCGTGGAGTGCGGGAATCGTCGCTAGGCTAGTTTCCTACCTTCGAGGCAACCGGTGTGCTCCTGACGCCCTTCTTCGTGTGGCATTACCTAGGGCCTCTAGGTATGGCCATCACGGGTTGGCCTTTGCCGCCCCCTCACCCGAGAACGGTGATCTCCCCCACGTGGGCAGGGGTGATTGTCGGTGAATCCCCGCGGCCCACCGTCCCTTCTTTCTTGACCCGGCCCCCTTGCTCCCTGACATCATTTCTGTTGCTCGACATGTCCCGTCCTGGGGGCGGACGGCGGACGCACTGGCTTGTGGGATTTAAGCGGGGGCGTGTTGCCTTCCACGTGGGGGCTGACCGTCGCAAGCGCGGTGACAGGAGAGGCGACGCGGGATGGGCTGGACGCCCCGGTTGTGAGAAGCCTGTGATCGGTGAGTGAGGGCCTAGACGCTTGAGCTTGTAAGCCCCTGGCGCCCGTGAGGCACTGCCACGAACGGGGTGGAAGGCTTGTCTTGAGGAGCCGATCCGTGCGACGACGGCGGGGTTGATCGCTCCGGTGGTGGAAGCCGCCGATCGGTGAGTGAGGGCCTAGACGCTTGAGCTTGTAAGCCCCTCGCGCCCGTGAGGCCGAAGTACACGAACGGAGGGGGAGGCCCTTCCCGAGGAGAACTTCCAAGGGCGCGACCTGAGGCCTGCGCGGGGCGGGGAGTGCCCTTCGCATCGGGATTTTGCCGGTGGGGATGCCGTTGCGCCCCTCGTCCCCTGTTTCTTGACATGGCCCCTTGCTCCTTGACATTGCCTTTCTGTTGCTTGACGACCCACCTCCCCCCGTCCCGGGGCGGACGGCGGACGCACTGGCTTTGGGATTTGCGCGGAGGCGTGTTGCCTTCCACGTGCGGGCTGACCGTCGCAAGCGCGGTGACAGGAGAGGCGACGCGGGATGGTCTGGACGCCCCGGTTGTGAGAAGCCTGT
>JAKOGI010005111.1:0-16390 GCA_029747015.1 Carnegiea gigantea | reverse complement strand
CCTCATCGCCCCGTGCATGCATGGGGTTTCGTCTGTGCGTTGTATTGAAAAACGACCTCTGATGTGGTTTTCAGGGCCTGGACCCGTCCGTAGGGGAATTTCGGTAATTTCAAGTGAACATGGGCGGAAGGCCTGACTTGGATGCTTTTTCCTCGTCCTGGTCAGTTCTCATCCGACGGCCGCAGCAGATGAAACGAGAAAGATCGTCGCTTTTAAGGAAGAAAAAAACAACGAAAAGGGGGTGCAACACGAGGACTTCCCAGGAGGTCAGCCATCCTAGTACTACTCTCGCCCAAGCACGCTTAACTGCGCAGTTCTGATGGGATCCGGTGCATTAATGCTGGGATGATCGCACCCATTAGAATCAGGCGGAACAAATCTTTTATAGAGTGCACGCGCCTGCCGAGTCGCTTATACATCGCGCCAAGTCTAAAGAGTTCGCGAGTTCGCATCTGACAGCTCGGAAGCGGCGAGCTAAGAGTTCGTTACGGACGGTAGCTCGACCGCCTTCATCGCCCCGTGTGAGCGTTGGGTTTTGTCTGTGTGTTGCAGTAAAAAGGGGCCTCTAATGTGGTTTTCAGTGCCAAGCGGCGTCCGTAAAGGAATTTCGGTAATTTCGATTGAACAAGGACGGAAGGCCTGATTTGGAAGCTTTTCCTCGTCCTGGTCAGTCCTCATCCGGCGGCCGCAGCAAATGAAACGAGAAAGATCGGTGGTTTTGAGAAAGAAAAAACAACGAAAAAGGGGTGCAACACGAGGGCTTCCCAGGAGGTCACCCATCCCAATACTACTCTCGCCCAAGCACGCTTAACTGCGGAGTTCTGATGGGATCCGGTGCACTAGTGCTAGTATGATCGCACCCATCGAATTCTTGCGGAACAAATGTTTCATTGAGGGTACGCGGCTGCTGAGTTGCGCATAAAGCACGCCGGCATGCATGGGGTTTCGTCCGTGTGTTGTATTAAAAAACGACCTCTGATGTGGTTTTCAGGGCCTCGACGCGTCCGTAGGGGAATTTCGGTAATTTCAAGTGAACATGGGCGGAAGGCCTGACTTGGATGCTTTTTCCTCGTCCTGGTCAGTTCCCATCCGACGGCCGCAGCAGATGAAACGAGAAAGATCGGCGCTTTTAAGGAAGAAAAAAACAACGAAAAGGGGGTGCAACACGACGACTTCCCAGGAGGCCACCCATTCTAGTGCTACTCTCGCCCAAGCACGCTTAACTGCGCAGTTCTGATGGGATCCGGTGCATTAATGCTGGGATGATCGCACCCATTGGAATCTGGCGGAACAAATCTTTTATAGAGTGCCGCGGCTGCCGAGTCGCTCGTACATCGCGCCAAATCTAAAGAGTTCGCAAGTTCGTAACTGACAGCTCGGAAGAGGCGAGCTAAGAGTTCGTTACGGACGGTAGCTCGACCGCCTTCATCGCCCCGTGCGAGCATTGGGTTTCGTCCGTGTGTTGCAGTAAAAAGGGGCCTCTAATGTGGTTTTCAGTGCCAGGAGTCGTCCGTGGAGGAATTTCGGTAATTTCGAGTGAACAAGGGCGGAAGGCCTGATTTGAAAGCTTTTTCCTCGTCCCCGTCAGTTCCCATCCGACGGCCGCAGCAAATGAAACGAGAAAGACCGGTGCTTTTAAGAAAGAAAAAAATAACGAAAAAGGGGTGCAACACGAGGACTTCCCAGGGGGTCACCCATCATAGTACTACTCTCGCCCAAGCACGCTTAATTGCGCATTTCTGATGGGATCCGGTGCATTAGTACCGGGATGATCGCACCCATTGGATTCTTGCGGAACAAATGTTTCATTGAGGGTGAGCGGCCGTTGAGTTGTGCATACAGCACGTCAGCTCCAAAGAGATCGCAAGTTCGTAACTGGCAGCTCGGAAGCGGCGAGCTAAGAGTGCGTTACGGACGGTAGCTCGACCACCCTCATCGCCCCGTGCATGCATGGGGTTCCGTCCGTGTGTTGTATTAAAAAACGAACTCTGATGTGGTTTTCAGGGCCTGAACGCGTCCGTAGGGGAATTTCGGCAATTTCAAGTGAACATGGGCGGAAGGCTTAACTTGGATGCTTTTTCCTCGTCCTGGTCAGTTCTCATCCGACGGCTTCAGCAGATGAAACGAGAAAGATCGGCGCTTTTAAGGAAGAAAAAAACAACGAAAAGGGGGTGCAACACGGGGACTTCCCAGGAGGTCACCCATCCTACTACTACTCTCGCCCAAGCACGCTTAACTGCGCAGTTCTGATGCGATCCGGCGCATTAATGCTGGGATGATCGCACCCATTAGAATCTGGCGGAACAAATCTTTTGTAGAGTGCACGCGGCGGCCGAGTCGCTCATACATCGCGCCAAATCTAAAGAGTTCGCAAGTTCGTAACTGACAGCTCGGAAGCGGCGAGCTAAGAGTGCGTTATGGACGGTAGCTCGACCGCCTTCATCGCCCCGTGCGAGCATTGGGTTTCGTCCGTGTGTTGTAGTAAAAAGGGGCCTCTAATGTGGTTTTCAGTGCCAGGAGGCGTCCGTGGAGGAATTTCGGTAATTTCGAGTGAACAGGGGCGGAAGGCCTGATTTGAAAGCTTTTTCCTCGTCCTGGTCAGTTCCCATCCGACGGCCGCAGCAAATGAAACGAGAAAGACCGGTGCTTTTAAGAACGAAAAAAATAACGAAAAAGGGGTGCAACACGAGGACTTCCCAGGGGTCACCCATCCTAGTACTACTCTCGCCCAAGCACGCTTAATTGCGCATTTCTGATGGGATCCGGTGCATTAGTGCTGGGATGATCGCCCCCATTGGATTCTTGCGGAACAAATGTTTCATTGAGGGTGAGCGGCCGTTGAGTTGTGCATACAGCACGCCAGCTCCAAAGAGATCGCAGGTTCGTAACTGGCAGCTCGAAAGCGGCGAGGTAAGAGTGCGTTACGGAGGGTAGCTCGACCACCATCATCGCCCCGTGCGTGCATGGGGTTTCGTCCGTGTGTTGTATTCATAAACGACATCTGATGTGGTTTTCAGGGCCTGGACGCGTCCGTAGGGGAATTTCGGTAATTTCAAGTGAACATGGGCGGAAGGCCTGACTTGGATGCTTTTTCCTCGTCCTCGTCAGTTCTCATCCGACGGCCGCAGCAGATGAAACGAGAAAGATCGGCGCTTTTAAGGAAGAAAAAAACAACGAAAAGGGGGTGCAACACGAGGACTTCCCAGGAGGTCACCCATCCTAGTGCTACTCTCGCCCAAGCACGCTTAACTGCGCAGTTCTGATGGGATCCGGTGTATTAGTGCTGGGATGATCGCACCCATTAGAACCTGGTGGAACAATCTTTTATAGAGTGCACGCGGCTGCCGAGTCGCTCATACATCGCGCCAAATCTAAAGAGTTCGCAAGTTCGTAACTGACAGCTCGGAAGCGGCGAGCTAAGAGTGCGTTACGGAGGTAGCTCGACCGCCTTCATCGCCCCGTGCGAGCATTGGGTTTCGTCCGTGTGTTGCAGTAAAAAGAGGCCTCTAATGTGGTTTCAGTGCCAGGCTCGTCCGTACGAATTCGGTAATTTCGATTGAACAAGGACGGAAGGCCTGATTTGGAAGCTTTTTTCTCGTCCTGGTCAGTCCTCATCCGGCGGCCGCAGCAAATGAAACGAGAAAGATCGGTGGTTTGAGAAAGAAAAAAACAACGAAAAAGGGGTGCAACACGAGGACTTCCCAGGGGGTCACCCATCCTAGTACTACTCTCGCACAAGCACGCTTAATTGCGCATTTCTGATGGGATCCGGTGCATTAGTGCTGGGATGATCGCACCCATCGAATTCTTGCGGAACAAATGTTTCGTTGAGGCTACGCGGCCGCTGAGTTGCGCATAAAGCACACCGGCTCCAAAGAGGTCGCAAGTTCGTTACTGACAACTCGGAACAGGGGAGCTAAGCGTGCGTACGGCACGGTGAGCTCGACCACCTTCATCCGACCCGTGCATGCATGGGGTTTCGTCCGTGCGTGCAGCAAAAAGGGGCCGTCTGATGTGTTTTTCAGGGCCACGAGGGGTCCGTTGGGAATTTCGGTTAATTTCTGCCTGAACATGGCGGATGCCTGATTTGGAGGCTTTTCCAAGTCCTGGTCAGTTATCCGGATGGCCGCAGCAAATGAAACGAGAAAGATCGGTGCTTCTAAGAAAGAAAAAAACAACGAAAAAGGGGTGCAACACGAGGACTTCCCAGGAGGTCACCCATCCCAGTACTACTCTCGCCCAAGCACGCCTAACTGCGCAGTTCTGATGGGATCCGGTGCATCAGTGCTGGGATGATCGCACCCATTAGAATCTGGTGGAACAAATCTTTTATAGAGTGCATGCGGCTGCCGAGTAGCTCATACATCGCGCCAAATCTAAAGAGTTCGCAAGTTCGTAACTGACAGCTCGGAAGCGGCGAGCTAAGAGTTCGTTGCGGACGGTAGCTCGACCGCCTTCACCGCCCCGTGCGAGCATTGGGTTTCGTCCGTGTGTTGCAGTAAAAGGGGGCCTCTAATGTGGTTTTCAGTGCCAGGCGGCGTCCATAAAGGAATTTCGGTAATTTCGATTGAACAAGGACGGAAGGCCTGATTTGGAAGCTTTTTCCTCGTCCTCGTCAGTCCTCATCCTGCGGCCGCAGCAAATGAAACGAGAAAGATCGGTGGTTTTGAGAAAGAAAAAGCAACGAAAAAGGGGTGCAACACGAGGACTTCCCAGGAGGTCACACATCCCAGTACTACTCTCGCCCAAGCACGCTTAACTGCGGAGTTCTGATGGGATCCGGTGCAATAGTGCTGGTATGATCGCACCCATCGAATTCTTGCGGAACAAATGTTTCATTGAGGGTACGCGGCCGCTGAGTTGCGCATAAAGCACACCGGCTCCAAAGAGGTCGCAAGTTCGTAACTGACAACTCGGAAGAGGCGAGCTAAGCGTGCGTTACGGACTGTAGCTCGACCACCTTCATCGCCCCGTGCATGCATGGGGTTTCGTCCGTGCGTTGCAGTAAAAAGGGGCCTCTGATGTGTTTTCAGGGCCACGAGGCGTCCGTAGGGGAATTTCTGTAATTTCGACTGAACATAGGCGGATGGCCTGATTTGGATGCTTTTTCCACGTCCTGGTCAGTTCTTATCCGCTGGCCACAGCAAATGAACCGAGAAAGATCGGCGCTTCTAAGAAAGAAAAAAACAACGAAAAAGGGGTGCAACACGAGGACTTCCCAGGGGGTCACCCATCCTAGTACTACTCTCGCACAAGCACGCTTAACTGCGGAGTTCTGATGGGATCCGGTGCATTGGTGTTGGTATGATCGCACCCATCGAATTCTTGCGGAACAAATGTTTCATTGAGGGTACGCGGCCGCTGAGTTGCGCATAAAGCATGTCGGCTCCGAAGAGGTCGCAAGTTCGCAACTGACAACTCGGAAGAGGCGAGCTAAGCGTGCGTTACGGACGGTAGCTCGACCACCTTCATCGCCCCGTGCATGCATGGGGTTTCGTCCGTGCGTTGCAGCAAAAAGGGGCCTCTGATGTGTTTTTCAGGGCCACGAGGCGTCCGTAGGGGAATTTCGGAAATTTCGACTGAACATAGGCGGATGGCCTGATTTGGATGCTTTTTCCACGTCCGGGTCAGTTCTTATCCGCTAGCCGCAGCAAATGAAACGAGAAAGATCGGCGCTTCTAAGAAAGAAAAAAAACAACGAAAAAGGGGTGCAACACGAGGACTTCCCTGGAGGTCACCCATCCTAGCACTACTCTCGCCCAAGCACGCTTAACTGCGGAGTTCTGATGGGATCCGGTGCATCAGTGCTGGTCTGATCGCACCCATCGGAATTAGGCGGAACAAGTCTTTTATAGAGTGTACGCGGCTGCCGAGTCGCTCATAGATCGCGCCAAATCTAAAGAGTTCACAAGTTCGTAACTGACAGCTCGGAAGCGGCGAGCTAAGAGTTCGTTACGGACGGTAGGTCGACCGCCTTCATCGCCCCGTGCGAGCATTGGGTTTCGTCCGTGTGTTGCAGTAAAAAGGGGCCTCTAATGTGGTTTTCAGTGCCAGGAGGCGTACGTGGAGGAATTTCGGTAATTTCGAGTGAACAAGGGCGGAAGGCCTGATTTGAAAGCTTTTTCCTCGTCCCGGTCAGTTCCCATCCGACGGCCGCAGCAAATGAAACGAGAAGGACCGATGCTTTTAAGAAAGAAAAAAGTAACGAAAAAGGGGTGCAACACGAGGACTTCCCAGGGGGTCACCTATCCTGGTACTACTCTCGCCCAAGCACGCTTAATTGCGCATTTCTGATGGGATTCGGTGCATTAGTGCTGGGCTGATCGCACCCATTGGATTCTTGCGGAACAAAGGTTTCATTGAGGGTGAGCGGCCGTTGAGTTGTGCAGACAACACGCCAGCTCCAAAGAGATCGCAAGTTCGTAACTGGCAGATCGGAAGCGGCCAGCTAAGAGTGCGTTACGGACGGTAGCTCGACCACCCTCATCGCCCCGTGCATGCATGGGGTTTCGTCCGAGTGTTGTATTAAAAAACGACCTCTGATGTGATTTTCAGGGCCTAGACGCGTCCGTAGGGGAATTTCGGTAATTTCAAGCGAACATGGGCGGAAGGCCTGACTTGTATGCTTTTTCCTCGTCCTGGTCAGTTCTCATCCGACGGCCGCAGCAGATGAAACAGGAAAGATCGGCGCTTTTAAGGAAGAAAAAAACAATGAAAAGGGCGTGCAACACGAGGACTTCCCAGGAGGTCACCCATCCTAGTACTACTCTCGCCCAAGCACGCTTAACTGCGCAGTTCTGATGGGATCCGGTGCATTAATGCTGGGATGATCGCACCCATCAGAATCTGGCGGAACAAATCTTTTATAGAGTGCACGCGGCTGCCGAGTCGCTCATACATCGCGCCAAAGAGATCGCAAGTTCGTAACTGGCGGCTCGGAAGTGGCCAGCTAAGAGTGCGTTACGGACGGTAGGTCGACCACCTTCATCGCCCCATGCATGCATGGGGTTTCGTCCGTGCGTTGTAGTAAAAAGGGGCATCTGATGTGTTCTCCAGGGCCACAAGGCGTCCGTAGGGGAATTTCGGTAATTTCCACTGAACATAGGCAGATGGCCTGATTTGGATGCTTTTTCAACGTCCAGGTCAGTTCTTATCCGCTGGCCACAGCAAATGAAACGAGAAAGGTCGGCGCTTCTAAGAAAGAAAAAAACAACGAAAAAGGGGTGCAACACGAGGACTTCCCAGGAGGTCACCCATCCTAGCAATGCTCTCGCCCAAGCACGCTTAACTGCGAAGTTCTGATGGGATCCGGTGCATCAGTGCTGGTATGATCGCACCCATCGGAATCTGGCGGAACAAGTCTTTCATGGAGGGTACGCGGCTGCCGAGTCGCTCATAGATCGCGCCAAATTTAAAGAGTTCGCAAGTTCGTAACTGACAGCTCGGAAGCGGCGAGCTAAGAGTGCGTTACGGACGGTAGCTCGCCCGCCTTCATCGCCCCGTGCGAGCATTGGGTTTCGTCCGTGTGTTGCAGTAAAAAGGGGCCTCTAATGTGGCTTTCAGTTCCTGGCGGCGTCCGTAAAGGAATTTCGGTAATTTCGATTGAACAAGGACGGAAGGCCTGATTTGGATGCCTTTTCCACGTCCTGGTCAGTCCGCATCCGGCGGCCGCAGCAAATGAAACGAGAAAGATCGGTGGTTTTGAGAAAGAAAAAACAACAAAAAAGGGGCCTCTAATGTGGTTTTCAGTGCCACGAGGCGTCCGTGGAGGAATTTCGGTAATTTCGAGTGAACAAGGGCGGAAGGCCTGATTTGAAAGCTTTGTCCTCGTCCCGGTCAGTTCCCATCCGACGGCCGCAGCAAATGAAACGAGAAAGACCGGTGCTTTTAAGAAAGAAAAAAAATAACGAAAAAGGGGTGCAACACGAGGACTTCCCAGGGGGTCACCCATCCTAGTACTACTCTCGCCCAGGCACGCTTAATTGCGCATTTCTGATGGGATCCGGTGCATTAGTGCTGGGATGATCGCACCCATTGGATTCTTGCGGAACAAATGGTTCATTGAGGGTGAGCGGCCGTTGAGTTGTGCATACAGCACGCCAGCTCCAAAGAGTTCGCAAGTTCGTAACTGACAGCTCGGAAGCGACGAGCTAAGAGTTCGTTACGGACGGTAGCTCGACCGCCTTCATCGCCCCGTGCGAGCACGGGGTTTCGTCCGTGTGATGCAGTAAAAAGGAGCCTCTAATGTGGTTTTTAGTGCCAGGCGGCGTCCATAAAGGAATTTCGGTAATTTCGATTGAACAAGGATGGAAGGCCTGATTTGGAAGCTTTTTCCTCGTCCTGGTCAGTCCTCGTCCGACGGCCGCAGCAAATGAAACGAGAAAGATCGGTGGTTTTGAGAAAGAAAAAACAACGAAAAAAGGGTGCAACACGAGGACTTCCCAGGAGGTCACCCATCCCAGTACTACCCTCGCCCAAGCACGCTTAACTGCGGAGGTCTGATGGGATCCGGTGCATTAGTGCTGGTATGATCGCACCCATCGAATTCTTGCGGAACAAATGTTTCATTGAGGGTACGCGGCCGCTGAGTTGCACATAAAGCACGCCCGCTCCAAAGAGGTCGCAAGTTCGTAACTGACAACCCGGAAGAGGCGAGCTAAGCGTGCGTTACGGACGGTAGCTCGACCACCTTCATCGCCCCGTGCATGCATGGGGTTTCGTCCGTGCGCTGCAGTAAAAAAGGGCCTCTGATGTGTTTTTCAGGGCCACGAGGCGTCCGTAGGGGAATTTCGGTAATTTCAAGTGAACATGGGCGGAAGGCCTGACTTGGATGCTTTTTCCTCGTCCTGGTCAGTTCTCATCCGACGGCCGCAGCAGATGAAACGAGAAAGATCGGCGCTTTTAAGGAAGAGAAAAACAACGAAAAGGGGGTGCAACACGAGGACTTCCCAGGAGGTCACCCATCCTAGAACTACTCTCGCCCAAGCACGCTTAACTGCGCAGTTCTGATGGGATCCGGTGCATTAATGCTGGGATGATCGCACCCATTAGAATCTAGCGGAACAAATCTTTTATATAGTGCACGCGGCTGCCGAGTCGCTCATACATCGCGCCAAATCTAAAGAGTTCGCAAGTTCGTAACTGACAGCTCGGAAGCGGCAGGCTAAGAGTTCGTTACGGACGGTAGCCCGACCGCCTCCATCGCCCCGTGCGAGCATTGGGTTTCGTCCGTGTGTCGCAGTAAAAAGGGGCCTCTAATGTGGTTTTCAGTGCCAGGCGGCGTCCGTAAAGGAATTTCAGTAATTTCGATTGAACAAGGATGGAAGGGCTGATTTGGAAGCTTTTTCCTCGTCCTGGTCAGTCCTCATCCGGCGGCCGCAGCAAATAAAACGAGAAAGATCGGTGGTTTTGAGAAAGAAAAACAACGAAAAAGGGGTGCAACACGAGGACTTCCCAGGAGGTCACCCATCCAAGTACTACTCTCGCCCAAGCACGCTTAACTGCGGAGTTCTGATGGGATCCGGTGCATTAGTGCTGGTATAATCGCACCTATCGAATTTTTGCGGAACAAATGTTTCATTGAGGGTACGCGGCCGCTGAGTTGCGCATAAAGCACGCCGGCTCCAAAGAGGTCGCAAGTTCGTAGCTGACAACTCGCAGGAGGCGAGCTAAGCGTGCGTTACGGACGGTTGCTCGACCACCTTCATCGCCCCGTGCATGCATGGGGTTTCGTCCGTGCGTTGCAATAAAAAGGGGCCTCTGATGTGTTTTTCGGAGCCACGAGGCGTCCGTAGGGGAATTTCGGTAATTTCGACTGAAAATAGGCGGATGGCCTGATTTGGATGCTTTTTCCACGTCATGGTCAGTTCTTATCCGCTGGTCACAGCAAATGAAACGAGAAAGATCGGCGCTTCTAAGAAGGAAAAAACAACGAAAAAGGAGTGCAACACGAGGACTTCCCAGGAGGTCACCCATCATAGCACTACTCTCGCCCAAGCACGCTTAACTGCGGAGTAGTGATGGGATCCGGTGCATCAGTGCTGGTATGATCGCACCCATCGGAATCTGGCGTCCGTGGAGGAATTTCGGTAATTTCGACTGAACAAGGGCGGAATGCCTGATTTGAAAGTTTTTCCTCCTCCCGGTCAGTTCCCATCCGACGGCCGCAGCAAATGAAACGAGAAAGACCGGTGCTTTTAAGAAAGAAAAAAAATAACGAAAAAGGGGTGCAACACGATTACTTCCCAGGAGGTCACCCATCCCAGTACTACTCTCACCCAAGCACGCTTAACTGCGGAGTTCTGATGGGATCCGGTGCATTAGTGCTGGTATGATCGCGCCCATCGAACTCTTGCGGAACAAATGATTCATTGAGGGCACGCGGCCGCTGAGTTGCGCATAAAGCACGCCGGCTCCAAAGAGGTCGCAAGTTCGTAACTGACAACTCGGTAGAGGCGAGCTAAGCGTGCGTTACGGACGGTAGCTCGACCCCCTTCATCGCCCCGTGCATGCATGGGGTTTCGTCCGTGTGTTGCAGTAAAAAGGGCCTCTGATGTGTTTTTCAGGGACACGAGGCGTCCGTAGGGGAATTTCGGTAATTTCGACTGAACATAGGCGGATGGCCTGATTTAGATGCTTTTTCCACGTCCTGGCCAGTTCTTATCCGCTGGCCACAGCAAATGAAACGAGAAAGATCGGCGCTTCTAAGAAAGGAAAAAAACAACGAAAAAGGGGCGCAACACGAGGACTTCCCAGGTGGTCACCCATCCTAGCACTATTATCGCCCAAGCACGCTTAACTGCGGAGTTCTGATGGGATCCGGTGCATCAGTGCTGGTATGATCGCACCCATCGGAATCTGGCGGAACAAGTCTTTTATAGAGTGTACGCGGCTGCTGAGTCGCTCAGAGATCGCGCCAAATCTAAAGAGTTCGCAAGTTCCTAACTGACTGCTCGGAAGTGGCAAGCTAAGAGTGCGTTACGGACGGTAGCTCGTCCGCCTTCATCGCCCCGTGCGAGCATTGGGTTTCATCCGTGTGTTGCAGTAAAAAGGGGCCTCTAATGTGGCTTTCAGTGCCAGGAGGCGTCCGTGGAGGAATTTCGGTGATTTCGAGCGAACAAGGGCGGAAGGCCTGATTTGAAAGCTTTTTCCTCGCCCCGGTCAGTTCCCATCCGACGGCCGCAGCAAATGAAACGAGAAAGACTGGTGCTTTTAAGAAAGAAAAAAATAACGAAAAAGGGGTGCAACACGAGGACTTCCTAGGGGGTCACCCATCCTAGTACTACTCTCGCCCAAGCACGCTTAATTGCGCATTTCTGATGGGATCCGGTGCATTAGTGCTGGGATGATCGCACCCATTGTATTCTTGCGGAACAAATGTTTCATTGAGGGTGAGCGGCCGTTGAGTTGTGCATGCAGCACGCCAGCTCCAAAGAGATCGCAAGTTCGTAACTGGCAGCTCGGAAGCGGCGAGCCAAGAGTGCGTTACGGACGGTAGCTCGACCACCCTTATCGCCCCGTGCATGCATGGGGTTTCGTCCGTGTGTTGTATTAAAAAACGACCTCTGATGTGGTTTTCAGGGCCTGGACGCGTCCGTAGGGGAATTTCGGTAATTTCAAGTGAACATGGGCGGGAGGCCTGACTTGGATGCTTTTTCCTCGTCCTGGTCAGTTCTCATCCGACGGCCGCAGCAGATGAAACGAGAAAGATCCGCGCTTTTAAGGAAGAAAAAAAACAACGAAAAGGGGGTGTAACACGAGGACTTCCCAGGAGGTCACCCATCCTAGTACTACTCTCGCCCAAGCACGCTTAACTGCGCAGTTCCGATGGGATCCGGTGCATTAATGTGGGGATGATCGCACCCATTAGAATTTGGCGGAACAAATCTTTTATAGAGTGCACGCGGCTGCCGAGTCGCTCATACATCGCGCCAAATCTAAAGAGTTCGCAAGTTCGTAACTGACAGCTCGGAAGCGGCGAGCTAAGATTTCGTTACGGACGGTAGCTCGACCGCCTTCATCGCCCCGTGCGAGCACGGGGTTTCGTTCGTGAGTTGCAGTAAAAAGGGGCCCCTAATGTGGTTTTCAGCGCCAGGCGGCGTCCGTAAGGGAATTTCGGTAATTTCGATTGAACAAGGACGGAAGGCCTGATTTGGAAGCTTTTTCCTCGTCCTAGTCCTCATCCGGCGGCCGCAGCAAATGAAACGAGAAAGATCGGTGGTTTTGAGAAAGAAAAAACAACGAAAAAGGGGTGCAACACGAGGACTTCCCAGGAAGTCACCCATCCCAGTACTACTCTCGCCCAAGCACGCTTAACTGCGGAGTTCTGATGGGATCCGGTGGATTAGTGCTGGCATGATCGCACCCATCGAATTCTTGCGGAACAAATGTTTCATTGAGGGTACGCGGCCGCTGAGTTGCGCATAAACCACGCTGGCTCCAAAGAGGTCGCAAGTTCGTACCTGACAACTCGGAAGAGGCGAGCTAAGCGTGCGTTACGGACGGCAGCTCGACCACCTTCATCGCCCCGTGCATGCATGGGGTTTCGTCCGTGCGTTGCAGTAGAAAGGGGCCTCTGATGTGTTTTTCATGGCCACGAGGCGTCCGTTGGGGAATTTCGCTAATTTCGACTGAACATAGGCGGATGGCCTGATTTGGATGCTTTTTCCACGTCCTGGTCAGTTCTGATCCGCTGGCCGCAGCAAATGAAACGAGAAAGATCGGCGCTTCTAAGAAAGAAAAAACAACGAAAAAGGGGTGCAACACGAGGACTTCCCAGGAGGTCACCCATCCTAGCACTACTCTCTGCCAAGCACGCTTAACTGCGGAGTTCTGATGGCATCCGGTGCATCCGGTGCTGGTATGATCGCACCCATGGGAATCTGGCGGAACAAGTCTTTTATAGAGTGTACGCGGCTGCCGAGTCGCTCATAGATCGCGCCAAATCTAAGGAGTTCGCAAGTTCGTAACTGACAGCTCGGAAGCGGCGAGCTAAGAGTGCGTTACGGACGGTAGCTCGACCGCCTTCATCGCCCCGTGCGAGCGTTGGGTTTCGTCCGTGTGTTGCAGAAAAAAGGGGCCTCTAATGTGGTTTTCAGTGCCAGGAGGCGTCCGTGGAGGAATTTCGGTAATTTCGAGTGAACAAGGGTGGATGGCCTGATTTGAAAGCTTTTTCCTCGTCCCGGTCAGTTCCCATCCGACGGTCGCAGCAAATGAAACGAGAAAGACCGGTGCTTTTAAGAAAGAAAAAATAACGAAAAAGGGGTGCAACACGAGGACTTCCCAGGGGGTCACCCATCCTAGTCCTACTCTCGCCCAAGCACGCTTAATTGCGCATTTCTGATGGGATTCGGTGCATTAGTGCTGGGATGATCGCACCCATTGGATTCTTGCGGAACAAATGTTTCATTGAGGGGGGGCGGCCGTTGAGTTGTGCATACAGCACGCCAGCTCCAAAGAGATCGCAAGTTCGTAACTGGCAGCTCGGAAGGGGCGAGCTAAGAGTGCGTTACGGACGGTAGCTCGACCACCCTCATCGCCCCGTGCATGCAAGGGGTTTCGTCCGTGTGTTGTATTAAAAAACGACCTCTGATGTGGTTTTCAAGGCTTGGACGCGTCCGTAGGGGAATTTCGGTAATTTCAAGTGAACATGGGCGGAAGGCCTGACTTGGATGCTTTTTCCTCTTCCTGGTCAGTTCTCATCCGACGGCCGCAGCAGATGAAACGAGAAAGATCGGCGCTTTTAAGGAAGAAAAAAACAACGAAAAGGGGGTGCAACACGAGGACTTCCCAGGAGGTCCCCATCCTAATACTACTCTCGCCCAAGCACGCTTAACTGCGCAGTTCTGATGGGATCCGGTGCATTGATGCTGCGATGATCGCACTGATTAGAATCCGGCGGAACAAATCTTTTATAGAGTGCACGCGGCTGCCGAGTCGCCCATACATCGCGCCAAATCTAAAGAGTTCGCAAGTTCGTAATTGACAGCTCGGAAGCGGCGAGCTAAGAGTTCGTTACGGACGGTAGCTCGCCCGCCTTCATCGCCCCGTGGGAGCATTGGGTTTCCTCCGTGTGTTGCAGTAAAAGGGGGCCCCTAATGTGGTTTTCAGTGCCAGGCGGCGTCCGTAAAGGAATTTCGGCAATTTCGATTGAACAAGGACGGAAGGCCCGATTTGGAAGCTTTTTCCTCATCCTGATCAGTCCTCATCCGTCGGCCGCAGCAAATGAAACGAGAAAGATCGGTGGTTTTGAGAAAGAAAAAACAACGAAAAATGAATGCAACACGAGAACTTCCCAGGAGGTCACCCATCCCAATACTACTCTCGCCCAAGCACGCCTAACTGCGGAGTTCTGATGGGATCCGGTGCATTAGTGCTGGGATGATCGCACCCATTGGATTCTTGCGGAACAAATGCTTCATTGAGGGTGAGCGGCCGTTGCGTTGTGCATACAGCACGCCAGCTCCAAAGAGATCGCAAGTTCGTAACTGGCAGCTCGGAAGTGGCGAGCTAAGAGTGCGTTACGGACGGTAGCTCGACCACCCTCATCGCCCCGTGCATGCAGGGGGTTTCGTCCATGTGTTGTATTAAAAAAGACCTCTGATGTGGTTTTCTGGGCCTGGACGCGTCCGTAGGGGAATTTCGGTAATTTCAAGTGAACATGGGCGGAAGGCCTGACTTGGATGCTTTTTCCTCGTGCTGGTCAGCTCTCATCCGACGGCCGCAGCAGATGAAACGAGAAAGATCGGCGCTTTTAAGGAAGAAAAAAAACGAAAAGGGGGTGTAACACGAGACTTCCCCGGAGGTCACCCATCCTAGTACTACTCTCGCCCAAGCACGCTTAACTGCGCAGTTCTGATGGGATCCGGTGCATTAATGCTGGGATGATCGCACCCATTAGAACCTGGCGGAACAAATCTTTTATAGAGTGCACGCGGCTCCCGAGTCGCTCATACATCGCGCCAAATCTAAAGAGTTCGCAAGTTCGTAACTGACAGCCCGGAAGCGGCGAGCTAAGAGTTCGTTACGGACGGTAGCTCGACCGCCTTTATCGCCCCGTGCGAGCATTGGGTTTCGTCCGTGTGTTGCAGTAAAAAGGGGCCTCTAATGTGGTTTTCAGTGCTAGGCGGTGTCCGTAAAGGAATTTCGGTAATTTCGATTGAACAAGGATGGAAGGCCTGATTTGGAAGCTTTTTCCTCGTCCGGGTCAGTCCCCATCCGGCGGCCGCAGCAAATGAAACGAGAAAGATCGGTGGTTTTGAGAAAGAAAAAACAACGAAAAAGGGGTGCAACACGAGGACTTCCCAGGAGGTCACCCATCCCTGTACGACTCTCGCCCAAGCACGCTTAACTGCGGAGTTCTGATGGGATCCGGTGCATTAGTGCTGGTATGATCGCACCTGTCGAATTCTTGCGGAACAAATGTTTCATTGAGGGTACGCAGCCGCTGGGTTGCGCATAGAGCACGCCGGCTCCAAAGAGGTCGCTAGTTCGTAACTGACAACTCGGAAGAGGCCAACTAAGCGTGCGTTACGGACGGTAGCTCGACCACCTTCATCGCCCCGTGCATGCATGGGGTTTCGTCCGTGCGTTGCAGTAAAAAGGGGCCTCTGATGTGTTTTTCAGGGCCACGAGGCTTCCGTAGGGGAATTTCGGTAATTTCGACTGAACATAGGCGGATGGCCTGATTTGGATGCTTTTTCCACGTCCTGGTCAGTTCTTATCCGCTGGCCACAGCAAATGAAACGAGAAATATCGGCGCTTCTAAGAAAGAAAAAAACAACGAAAAGGGGGTGCAACACGAGGACTTCCCAGGAGGTCACCCATCCTAGCACTACTCTCGCCCAAGCACGCTTAACTGCGGAGTTCTGATGGGATCCGGGGCATCATGTGCTGGTATGATCGCACCCATCGGAATCTGGCAGAACAAGTCTTTTATAGAGTGTACGCGGCTGCCGAGTCGCTCATAGATCGCGCCAAATCTAAAGAGTTCGCAAGTTCGTAACTGACAGCTCGGAAGGGGCGAGCTAAGAGTGCGTTACGGACGGTAGCTCGACCGCCTTCATCGCCCCGTGCGAGCGTTGGGTTTCGTCCGTGTGTTGCTGTAAAAAGGGGCCTCTAATGTGGTTTTCAGTGCCAGGAGGCATCCGTGGAGGAATTTCGGTAATTTCGGGTGAACAAGGGCGGAAGGCCTAATTTGAAAGCTTTTTCCTCGTCCCGGTCAGTTCCCATCCGACGGCCGCAGCAAATGAAACGAGAAAGACCGGTGCTTTTAGGAAAGAAAAAAATAACGAAAAAGGGGTGCGACACGAGGACTTCCCAGGGGGTCACCCATCCTAGTACTACTCTCGCCCAAGCACGCTTTATTGCGCATTTCTGATGGGATCCGGTG
>JAKOGI010005110.1:0-16431 GCA_029747015.1 Carnegiea gigantea | reverse complement strand
ATATACACGTAAATGTGTACATATATTCATGTTTGTATGTATGAATGTGTGTGTGTCAAATTTTTTCGGGAACGTCCGGACTATGAATTGCTGATGCCATGGTGAATTGCCGACCTCTGATGAAGATGCCAGGACGTTGAATTCAGCAATTAACAATAACATAGTATTTGATCTGCTCACGAGTACTGAGAAAAGGAAAATTGATTTCATGTTGGTAGCATCTGTGAAATTGGGGTTTTTAGATATCCAAACCTTGATTTCCTTTGTGGCATAGCGGCTGCTAAATTCTAAAGGGGGAAAATGCGGTTACCTTCATCGTGAATAGGCAATTTATTGCCTAATTAGTCTTCGACAATGCTTGATTTTCTCATCCATAATCTTCCATCTCGATTCCTCAGCACAACCCAAGATTGTCGGAATTCACATCAATAAACAGATTTTGCCTGGAATTCATGGATGAAGAGTGATGATTTCTGGTTGTTTCTAGTTTTTGACATAGATTAGCTCAGATTGAAGAAGAAAAAAGACACAATAGGCGAGGAGAATTAGGGGAGGCAGTCACAATGGCATTGACATGAAGAGAAAATGGAGGAAATTGTGTAGTTTTATTGCTTTAGTTTAATAGCATTTCCTAATTACTTTTTTCATTAAACTTTAATCCTAATGGAGCGACAAATTCATAATCTAAATTTTTATTTTTCACTGATGACAATTTTGAAAAAGAAATAACAAGGACTGTAATGCTTGGTCATTAAATGATTAACTTTTTCAAATAGTTAAATGACTAAAAAGCATTTTCATCATTAATAGTATCATTTTATGATGGGTTTCATGTTTAGTCATTATTACTTGGTTGTTAAAGGTCTTAATTCTAGTAGCGAAAGGTGTGTTACTGACTCTTATTAGCTTGGATGCAGACAATGGTTATTTTCCATTAGCTTTTGGAGCTGTGGCATAAAAAGACTTCAACTACTACGCTTACTTTTTTTAGGGCATTAATACTATGCTTGGATGGAGTTGACTTGTCTAAATGAACTTTTATCTTAGACAGACACAAGGTGACCCACTAGCTATCTTATTTAATCTCCAATTTCACCCACTAATAGTCTGTTACATAGCTTATTTATGTAATTTTTAATAGGGTTTGCTAAACCGGATGATAGACATAACCCTTGAAAGCAGAGGAGGATATGTGATGTGCCTTATTACCGAAACTTTAGCAAAGATTACCCAAGTAATCTCTTATCAAATTTTTTAATTTTATTGCTCATGTTTTGCTTTCCTCTAAACCTTCTTTAATCTCATCTACCATTGGCCATGTTTTACAGGTGCAAAATTGCACATTCTATTCTGGACTGCTGGTAATGCTTACACAAAACATGTGTGTATGAAAACAATGGATGCTATTAAAAGTGATGCCAAAAAGGCTTATGAATGGCTTATAAAACATTAGGCTAGGTTCAGAAGTCAAATGCCAGACAACACTATGAATTTATACAGAGTTTCAAAAGTAAAAATGGAAAAATATAATTATAGTCCTATCTTCAGATTACTAGAGGCAGTTAGGAGGAAGTTCATACAAACCATCACAAACAGAGCCAAGATAACCAAGCAATGGAAGTATAAGATGGTATCTAGGGTGAAGCTACTTCTTGTTAACGCTGAGAACGATATCAAGGCATAGAGACTAACCCTAGTCGGTAAAAGGGTCTTTAAAGCTACATCACTGTGACTGTATGGCATGGGCCATGTCTGGGATACCTTCCGAACATGTTGCAAGGTGTATCCTCAATGAGGGAGTTGACCTTAAATCATATGTAAATAAGCCTATACTGCTAACATATATAGACAAATATATGAGGCATGTTTGAGACCTATTCCTGACATTATTTTCAGGGATGAAAGAGGCGGCCCTAAGATAAGATCTCTCCAGTTAAAATCAAAAGAGGCAGACCCTATCCTGAAAGGATGAAGGATATAACTAAGAAAAAGGAGTTCACTTGGAGCAAAACTCTGAAGTGTAGCTACTGCAAATGTGTAACACCCCAAGCCTTATAACCTCTAGGTTATTCCTAATTAACCAACTAACCAGGGTTACAAGCAATGTCAAAGGAAAACAAAGCTTGAAATGTTACTGCCGTCCCTTAGGGACTAGGCAAAATAGAAAAAAAAAAAAAAAGCATTCATCAAACTGGACTATCCAGTCACCGAACATGTTATGATATCAGGTCTCCTATATAACCAAGTTTACCACAAAGTCATATTTAAGTTCAAAATAAGTTAAGGTGAAGCAGCACACACTAAGAGTATTTCACATCCTTATTGCTGCTTAGACAATAAAGGCCACGCTTGTAGACTGGACCACCACTGTGAGCCTCTACATTCCCCGACTCAACTTTGCATGGGCCCAAACATCATTTTTTGTTCCATTTGCCTTTGATGGATGCAGGCAACTTACCTAAAAAAATAAAACAAGGTCTTGTATTTAATAGCTTAAAGAAAAGAAATGTGAACTTGTAAAGGCGCAATAAATGTACCTTATCTTATCTAATGGATTATCTTAACTCATTCGATGGTGTTAGTGAACTCTGTGCTTTTAACACCTTTCTTTTTGGTAGTTCTGGATTATGGGCATCTGATCAAGATTGCCCTTTTTTTGGGGCAACCACTTAATATTAGGAGATTGATTCACCATCATTAAAAGAAGAGAACTGAATTGAAAAAATGATATATTTCTAACTATCTATTAGCCCAACAAGCCCTTCACCACTACTATGTTCCCAAAGACGCCTTACTTTCTTATTCTTAACCCACATGCCACCTTCGAGGGTTTGGGAACAACCTAGCTGGAGTTGCTAAATCTTCATACTATATTTTATCATCCAAAGGAACATTACAAAACCACGTTATAAATTCCTCCTCAATCTTTCTTGATTAACTAATTTCTTCTTTAGATTCCTTGAAAGCTCATTCCGCCCATCAATGACGCTTTCTGATTCAATCGATATAAGGAACCTTTTCGTCATGCATACCCTACGGTGGCTCTTTCGTCACTCAAGTAAACACCTTTGTCTTTAATACACTCCTATATAGCAACTTCCATATAAAACTTTTATCATCATGCTCATGATTGCAACACTCATACTATTTTTAGAGGAGATGTTTCCTTTCTTCAAGTACCTCCTTTAAATCTTACGAGCACATCACTACTTTCTCAATTGATTATGTCACAATTAATTAACAAGGTACACCATAGTTTAGTAAGTCTTGGTAATTTTCATGATTTCGAAACTTTTTAGCCTAAACCTTAGACTCAGACATTCTATCCTTGTCTTTCCATATTCATATAATTGATAAATAGGTCAAATCAGCCCATAAGTTCTCTAATTTCAGCATATTCACACACAATTATCACATAAAAACCCGAAATTCTACCAATTCTTAACTTTCCATCCTAAACCCTAAACTCATACATTTCACCCATAGCTTTCAATTGTCACACAATTGATAAAAAGTTCAAAACAGTTCATAAATTCTCTAATTTTAGCATGTTCACAACCAATTACAACATAAAAACCTAAAATTCTACCAATTCTCAACTTTCCAACCTGAACCCTAAACTCATACATTTCGCCCACACCTTCCAATTGTCATATAATTGATAAAAAGCTTAAAATAGTCTGTAGTTTCTCTAATTTTAGAATATTGACGCATAATTAAAATACAAAAACCCAAAGAGTTTGAGTTAATTCATGGGTTCCTTCACAAATTGTCCATCTTGCAACAATCAAAGAGAGAAACACCCAATTAAAATGATCAACCACTAAAACTCACTTACATTTACAATTGTAGAGTCATTATAACAATTGCAAATTGAATCATAACATCCACATAACAAGAACAAAGTTTTCAAATAGATGAGAATTACCTTTGAACAAGTAAAAGAAGGAAGAGAAGAGAGAGAGAGATCGTTGAGGAGGAGGCGGCAGCCAACTGCAGGCAGGATGGTGGCCGGCCGGAGTATCGATGGCAATGGAGGCATGTGAGAGTATGAGGGAGAGGTAGGAGTTAAATATGTCCTGATTTTTTTGAGTTCAGAGGAGAGAGAGAGTTTCTTTGGAGTAAAGGCACTCAACATATTAAAATTCTTGCTGCCCCAATTTTAATTCCTGTTTTTTCTTCTCTTCTTGTCTCGCTCATTATATATATTCTTCTTTTGTAGAGAAAGAAAAAAAAATTACTAAACCCCAAGTCTCCAACTCAAGGAGTGAGCCCAAATTGCTATTCGTAAGAGAACGCCACCCCTTCACTTGGAAAATTGATTGGGCGATTTCCCGCTCGTTGCACTCTCACCTCAATAAGTACCTTTATATACGTATTATATATTCTTATATTTATCATACTAATAATATTACTAATATTATTGCGATTATTATCACCATTAAGAGGTTAGAAATTTGAAAATTAAAGAGGGGTTTCCTGCTTTGTTGAGCCAAGGTTTATAATGGTTAAAAATTATCGAACTGCATGCACTCAATCTATTTACTTATTTATTTATTATTATTTAAAATACATTCTATTGGTTGGCATAACATCTATCATTACTCAATAGTTTAATGCGTTAATCACATAGCTTAGGTGGAGCTATTACAGCTTTCTCCCCTGCTTCAGACGAGGTGTGTTTTACCCACAATACCTTTACCAAAGGGAGGGCCTTGTTATGCAGTTGTTTAATCCTTTGGTCCAAGATTTCTATTGATTGTTCTTCACAAGCCAGATTCTGAGCAATCCCTGTAGGCTTAGGTTCAACTATGTGTCTTGGGTCTGACACATATTTTCAAAGTTGGAATATGTGGAATACGTTGGAAATGTGTTCTAAATCCGTCGATAGTAACAACTTATAAGCAATAGGGTTCAATTTCCCATGATCTCATAAGGTCCAATGTACCGAGGGCTTAGTTTTCCTTTAATGTTAAATTTTCTTACCCCCAAGGTAGGTGACACCTCTAGCAAAACCTTTTCTCCCACCTGAAATTCGAGAGGCCTCTTTCTTTGGTCAGCATAACTTTTCTGAACTTTTCTGCCTACTTTATATTGTTTTCATATGTTGTTGGATAATTCTATTCTTTTTCTTTTATTTCTTAGATGTTCTCGAGCCCTATAATAAGTGCTTTATTCGAGTTGGTCGAATATAACGGTGTCCCACATCTCCTTCTATATAGCGCTTCAAACGGGGCCATCTTAATGGTGGCAAGATAACTATTGTTACATGAGAAATCTCCCAAGGCCAAATAATCTTCCCATTTCCCTTGAAAGCCTATAACACAAGCCCTCCACATATAACCTAGAATTCGATTAGCCCTTTTTGTTTGGCCATCAGTCTTGGGATGATAGGAACTACTAAAGCTTAATTTAGTCCCTAGGGCTTGCTGTAAGGCAACCCTAAACCAAGATTGGAATAATGTATCTCTATTTAAGACTATGTCCTTCGGTATGCCATGTAATGTCACAATTTCCTTTATATACAACTGGGCCTGTTTACCTACCATCCAACTATCCTTGATGGGTATGAAATGTGCGGAGTTGGTAAATCAGTCTATTATTATCCAAATGGCATTTTTCTTGGTAAAAGTCATGGGCAACCCTAACACAAAGTCCATAAATACAGAACCCTACTTCCATGTGTGAATTTTGAGGAGACTTAGCTCACCTACAAGGTGCTGATGTTTTACCTTCACCTTTTGGAATGCGAGGCATCTCTTCACATATTCCGCTACTTCTCTTTTCATATTTAGCTACCAGAAGTGCTTCCTCAAATCATTATACATCTTTATCCCTCCAGGATGCACGAAATATATAGTTTTATGAGGCTCTATTAGAATTCTCCTCTTTATTCCTTCCTACTGGGCACACACAGGTAGTTTTGGAATCTCAGGGTCCCATTCTCATGTGCCAGGAACCCAAGTGACTTGCCCTTTTCTATGCCATATCGTATCCTTTCTAATACATGATCATCAACTTGCCCAATCTTAATTTCTTCAAAAACAAAAGGTTTAACTTCTATAGTTGCCATCAAAACCTCTTTCCTTGGTGAGTCATGAACTTGATCCCCGCTGCTTGTAACCCTAAAATGAGAGAGGGTTAAGAGAGGGCTATGGTATTTATGTTGTGCTAGATTTTTCTACTCAAGACATCTGCTACTGCGTTCGCCTTATCTGGGTGATACTAAATGAGCAATTCATAGTCCTTTAATAATTCTAGCCACCTCCTTTGCCTCCAATTAAGCTCTTTTTGAGTAAATATGGACTTTAAGCTCTTATGGTCAGTGTATATCCTGAAGGGCACTCTATACGAGTAGTGTCTCTATATTGTTAGTGCAAACACAATAGCAGGTAATTCCATGTCATGGGTCTAGTAATTCATTTTATAAGGCTTCAGCTGTAACGAGGCATAGGCTATTACCTTCCTATCTTCCATCAGGACACACCCTACCCTATTCTTTGATGCATCACTATAGATAGTGTACTCCTTGCCTTCCTCAGGTAGGGTTGGCATCAGGGCCGTGGTTAGTGCTTCTTTAGCTCCTGAAATGCCTGCTCACACTTGTCTGACCACTCAAATTTAGTTTTCTTCTTTAACAAATTAGTTAATGGAAGGGCTATCTTTATAATATTTTACACAAACCTCTGGTACTACCCAACCATGGCAAGAAAACTTCTAACTTTAGTGACAGTGGTTGGCCTAGGCCACTCCAGTATAGCTTTTATTTTCTACGGATCTTCCTTAATCCCCTCCTTTGACAACACATGGCCTAGAAATATCACTTCCTCCAACCAAAATTCACACTGTGATTACTTAACATATAGTTGGTGCACTCTCAACGTTTGCAAAATAATTCTTAGATGCTTATCATGCTCCTCCTTATCCTTAGAGTATATCAAGATATCATATATAAACACCACCAAAAATTTATCAACATATAGCCTGAGCACTCTGCTCGTCAAATCCATAAAGGCTCCAGGGGCCTTGATAAGTCCAAAAGGCATTACAGTAAATCCACAATGCCCGTATCTAGTTCTAAAGGTAGTTTTTGGGAGTATCATCAAGCTTACATCTAAGTTGATGTTACTCTGACTTCGTATCTATTTTTGAAAGCACTCCAGCCCCTTGTAATTGATCAAACAAATCATCAATTCTCAACAACAAAGTACTTGTTTTTAATTATAAGTTTATTTAGCTCCCTATGGTATATTCATAATCTCAAGGTCTCATCCTTGTTCTTTACAAGCAACACTGAAGATCCCCAGGGTGAAGTACTTAGCGTAATGAATCTCTTCTGTAAAATTTCCTCTAACTGGGTTTGTAGTTCTTTCAACTCCGTGGGGGCCATTCTATAGGGTGCTTTATATATTGGTTGGGACCCAGGAAGCAACTCTATCTCAAAGTCTATTTTGCCTTTGGGGTGGCAGATGAGGTAACTCCTCGAGAAACACATCGGGATATTTACTCACCATAGATATATCCTAGATGGTTACTCCGAGTGCTTAACTCTCAGTCACATGACATAGATAAACCATTGCACCCTTGCCTTATGAGTCTCATACCCTTCATAAGAGATATCACTAGGCTTTTGTCTTTCACTTGCTCTCCTTGGAATTGAACCCTTTTTTCCCATTGGCTTCTTATCACAACCCTTTTCAATTTGCAATTTATTATGGCACCATATCTTATCAACTAGTCCATTCCTAATATTAAGTCAAATTCTGACATGTCCAACTGCATTAGATCCGTAAGAAATCTCTCTTGCAAAAGGATGATAGGCACATCTTCGTAAACAACTGAGTATTCAACTATTTCCCATTAGGTAGGTTCACTGGATAACCAACTATGACCTTGTGGGAGGTCTAATTGGGGGCTACTTGGACTGATATGAATGAATAGGTAGCTCTTGAATAGAATAACAAATAAAATGGTTTGGAATTTTAAAAAGAGGGATCTAGTAACTATCGTACCCACTGCATGCGTTTCTTTTCACTACATATGCTTGCCCTGCATTTGTAGGATTGTTTATAGAGCGGCCTAGACATGGTTTGGACAATGGCCTAGTAGTTACTTTCTCTACAGCTTTCAATCTCTTAGGGAAGTTGTAAACTGTGTGCTTGGTGCTGGCACACTAGGTGTACTTATTAGTCCCTAGCCTGCAATCTGCCATGATGTGATTGGTTCTTCTACATTTTCCATATGGCTCAGAGATTGATGGATGATTCTTAACTTGTCCCTGGTTAGGTCTCTTTAGTGGCCTGGTTTGACTAGTACCTCCTTAGTTATTCCACTTCCTCTTTGGGTTTCCTAGGTAAAGAGCTTTCAACTCATTTTTAACCTTTTCAACTTCTGCTGCCTACTCATAGAGTTCTTAAAAACTCATAATTGGTTGCCTAGTAAGACAATTTCGAATGTAAAAGGTTAACCCCTTCTCGAATCTTTGCATTTTCACCTTTTTATTGGCACCAAAATTCAAGGCAAAGCCAGATAACTCAACAAACTTGGCAACATATTTGGTCACCATCATGTTGTGAGCCATTCTCAATTCTAAGAACTCCCCTTCTTTCGGGCATTGTAGTGAGACTGTGTAGAAATTAGCCATTCGCTCCTCCATAAATTTACTCTAAGTGAACTTAGGCCCTTAGAATTGGTCTTTTATTATATTCCACCATATATCAACTTTTCCTTATAGATAGAATGTGCCTATATTCACCTTTTTGTCCTCAGGAATCTCGACCACGACAAAGATATTTTCCATATTTGTAACCCATTCCTCCAACTCCAATGGGTCTATTTTCCCATTGTGTACCCTAGGATTCCTCTTTGCCTCCCTATGCTACAAGTAAACATTGGTAGAGCTCTTAGTAGGTATGGTAAGGGTATGAACTTTCTTAAAGGAGTTCCTGAATCATATTTTCCCAATACGTAGGGTCGCCACCATTGAGGTGGACTGAGGGAAAGGATAAATTTGGCTCAGGGACTAGCGGGGTCACTGCATGTGATTCTATGGGTGGTTCATTAACCACCTGATTTCCCCCTATGCCCTTATTATTAACACTTTTGTGGTAGATGTTACTCAAAGCCTGTGACATTCTTCATAACAACAAACATTTTCTCTCATTTAGTTCCTACTCCATGTTGATAACCATGTAGTTTCATGACTGTAAGTAGGAATGCAAACAACATACACTTTTTAATCAATAATACATGATAACAAGCTATGGAAACTTAAAACAACATCACTAAGTCATCAAGATGGATATTGCATAACACAAGAGTCCACACTCTAGGTTATCCTTCCTACTCCTAGCTTGGGTTTCCTTGACCTATATACTACCCAAAAAAGATATCTTGCCCCAAAGTTAACATCCAAGTCATCCCATCTAACCCCAAAAAAATATCATAGGCAGTCTATCATGGTTAGTTTGGCTAGCATATACACCTACTTACATTTACATCTACAAACATATATACATCGGCAGAAAGGAAACAAAAGTCTAGCCAACTATACAACAGAGAATCATCTACGTCATTATAGGCCTAGGACAAAAATGTATATTTACTATAGATATCTAACGATCCCTGATAGGATCATAATTTGTGTCATCATCAGTGCTTGAGTCTGAACTAATGCTGATGATCTCCACATCCAGTATGCCCTCTGGCTCCTCATCCTCGTCTTCTGGCTCCTCGTCCTCTCCTTTGGCTCTGGCTCATCTCCATCTCCCACCTCCTCCTCCAGCTCAGAGTCCACCACAACCACCTAGAGGGAATCAGGTATGTCGATGATAATATGGACCCATTGGAGTCCTCAAAGTGGTCAGGAGTCAATGGGAAGGATTATATTCCTCCTCAGAGTTAGTCAATGATAGGTAACCCTCAAATAGCTCATGGTCAAATGGTGGAGGTGACATAGGTGATGGGATTGATGGAGGGTCGAGATATGGAGATGGGGCTGGTAAAAGGAACAACTCAGGAAAGCAGTAAAGGGTAGCCTGAGGGGGGGTACCTACTTACTCAAGCCACTCACGCATGAAGAGGTCATACGTGATAACAGGCCAAGCACCGGGTCCCTAAAACCTCTCCCAGTCCACCCCAGTCTCTTTTCATAAAGAAATCATGGTATGGCACCCTAAAATGGATCCAAGGTGTGACATGGGGTAAGGTCAAAAGCTAGCAATGCGCCCGAACAAGTGAACTTATGGAAAGGGAAGTAGGGGTCCTATAAATGTGGATATATACATGCCTTCAAGTGTGGAATATGGTCAATAACCAAGGTCTTGGGCTTCATAGGAACCAAATAAGGATAATCGGCTGGAGCTGGGAATGTCATTTAAAATAAACCATAGTTAAAGATCATCTCATAGGTAACTACATTAGTAACATAGGTAATTCACACAACAAGCACACAATGCAACATATGCACACTTGTATGAAAGAAAGAGATGAAACAAGACACAACACACACAAGTAACCGCTCTCTTCCTCTTACGACCCTTCTGAACCAGACTTGAAGTCTATGCCTAACATATGTCTCACAATGACCCCTAATAGTGGCTCTAAACCACTAACTGTAACATCCAAAGCCTTATGACCTCTAGGTTAGTTCTAATTAACCAACTAACTAGGTATCACATAGCATAAAAGAAAACAAAGCTTGAAATGTTCCCGTTGTCCCTCAGGGACTAGGGGGGAAAAAAAGTCCAGCATCCATCAAACGAGACCATCCAGTCACCAAACATGTTATGATATTAGGTCTCCTACATAATCAAGTTTACCACAAAGTCATATTTATGTTTGAAATAGGTTAAGGTGAAGTAGCACACACTAAGAGTATTCCACGCCCTTATTACTACTTGGATACTAAAGGCCATGCTGGTGGACTGGACCACCATTGTGAGCCTCTACATTCCCTAACTTGACTTCGCACAGGCCCAAACATCACTTTTTGTTGCCTTCGGCTTTGATGGATGGATGTAACTTACCTAAAAAAACAAAACAAGGCAAACAACAGAAAACAAATGAGCAAAGTCCAGTACATTTACCCCTATATAGTAAAAAAAAAAAAAACTAATTTTGAAAGTTTTGTTAGCGCGGGCATTACAATTCATTTTACTTCGTAATAACCAAGAAAGATGAATGGTGAAACATTGTTGCTATGACAATTATTATCTAGTTTAGCCCTTATTAGGATAATTACAATCATAGGGATTATCTCCCTTCATATGTTCATACCAGACCGATCGGGAAGTCTAGTTGGTCGAAGCAGGTTGGCACTAGCCAAATTTAAATTTTGATTGCTTTGATATTCGCTTATGTTGATTTTGGGGAAGGCTCTTTGGTGTGGAGAAGCAATCTAAATAAAAATATTGCCTTAAAGAAGGTATCGTATTTAATTACTCGAATAAAAGAAATATGAGCTTGTAAAAGTATAGGCAATAAACATACCTCATATGATACTCTCCCTTATCTAATGGATTACCTTGATTCGTTCGACGGTTGGGACGTCCTCTAAGTTCTGTCCAAAAATGGACTATTTAATGAAAAGTGCTCATAATTGAATAAGTTAATTTTAATGATATTTTAGGCCTTGTCTAATAAGGTGTTAGTGAACATAGTGGTTATAACACCTTTCTTTTTTGCGGTTATGGATTATGGACATTTAATCGAGAATACCCCCTTTTTAGGCTGATTGCTTAATATTAGGGGATTGAATCGCCATCACTAAAGGAAGAGAACTGAATTGAAAAAAAAAAGATATATTTGTAACCATCTATTAACCTAACAAGCCCTTCTCCACTACTATGTCCGCAAGGACGCCTTACTTGCTTATTTTAACCCACACGCCACCTTCAAAGGTTAGGGAAAAACCCAGGTTAAGTCGCCAAAGCCTCATATTGTATTTTATCAGCCAAAGAAACATTACGAAACCATTTTATAATTCCTCCTCAATCTTTCTTGACTAACTAACTTCTTCTTTAGATTCTTTGAAAGCTTATTCCACCCATCGACAAACGCCTCTTTCCTATTCTAACAATATTGCGAAACTTTTCGTCATGCATACCCTAGCGTGGCCCTTTGATCATTTAAATAAACACTTTTGGCTTTAACACACTCAAGTATACAAGCTTCCATCCAAAACTTTAATCATCATGCTCATGATTGCAAGACTCATACTATTCTTAGAGGATATGTTTCCTTCCTTCAAGTACCTCCTTTAAATCTTACAAGCACATCACTACTTTCTCAATTGACCATGTCACAATTAATTAACAAGGTACACCATAATTTGGTAAGTCTTGGTACTTTTCACGATTTCGAAACATTTTAGCCTAAAACCTTAGACTCACACATTCCATCGTTGTCTTTCCATATTCATATAATTGATAATGAGTTCAAACTAGCCCATAAGTTCTCTAATTTCAGCATGTTCACACACAATTACTACATAAAACCCAAAATTCCACTAATTCTCAACTTTCCAACCTAAACCCTACACTCATACATTTCAGCCACGTCTTCTAATTGTCATAACATTGATAAAAATTTCCAAATAGTCCACTAATTCTCTAATTTCAGCATATTCACAAATGATTACAACATAAGAACCCGAAATTCTATCAATTCTTAACTTTCCAACCAAAACCCTAAACTCATACAGTTAACCACACCTTCCAATTGTCATATAATTGATAAAAAGCCTAAAACAGTCCATAGTTTCTCTAATTTTAGCATATTGACACACAATTACAACACAAAAATCAAAGAGTTGTAAGTTAGTTTATGGGTTCCTTCACAAATTGCCCACCTTGGAACAATCAAAGAGAGAAACACCCAATTAAATAATCAGCTGCTGAAATCCACTTGCATTGACCATCCCAGAGAGAGAGAGAGAGAGAGAGAGAGAGAGAGAGAGAGAGAGAGAGAGAGTCGACTGAGGAGGGGGCGGTGGCTGGCGGCTGGCTGGTCGGCCGCTGGTCGGAGCACCGGTGTCGATTGGGGAGCGAGTGAGAGAAGGGAGAGGGAGGGAGGAAATATGTTGTAATTTTTTTTTTTAGCTGAGAGGAGAGAGAGAGAGTTTCTTTGGGAGTGAGGCACTCAGCATATTAAAATTGCTGCTGCCCTAATTTCAATTCCTTTTTTTTCTTCTCTTCTTTTCTCTCATTGTATATATTTTTTCTTTGGTAGAGAAAGAAAAAAAAAATTACTCAAGCCCAAGTCTCCAACTCAAGGAGTGAGCCCCAGAGTACTATTCGCAAGAGAACGTCACCCGTCAACGTGGAAAGTTGATTGGGCAGTTTCCTGCTCATTGCACCCTCACCTATCATATTAATATTGTCATTAATATTATTGTTATTATTATCACCACTAAGAGGTTAGAAATTAGAAAATTATGGGGGCCTCCCACCTTGATTGGGCAAGGTTTATAAGGGTTAAAAATTATCAAATTGAAGTGCACGGGGTCAATCTATTTATTTATTTATTGATTGATTGATTGATTATTTATTTTTTTAAAATACATTCTATTGTTTGTTATGGCAACTATCATTACTCAATAGTGTATTGCATTAATCATATAGCTTAGGGTGGAGCTATTACAAAGTAGTTGGCCATAACAAAAGGAGCCACAAAGAGCGAGATGTCCTCTGGATTTAAAAAGACACAAACAAGCCAAGCTGCAAGGAGAAAAGGGGAAAAAGGAGGGTTGGTAGGCCTAGGAAAGAAGGTTGCCCATGAAAGAAATCAAAGACAACAGAGCAGCCTTCTGCCTCGAAGTCAACAGGTCAAACTTCATCTTTAAAGAAATAAAGAGAAACATCTTGTTCAAAGGAAGCCTCTTGAGGTATGTACTGTTTTCAAGCAAATGCTACATAAGTTTTCTTCTTTTGATACTTGCTATTGCTGGTGATATGTAATGTTTTTTTAAACATTGTTTTGTTGTAGCTGATGTTTGATAGTACTGCTATTATACTACACTTTGTCACTACAATCTCTTTTGTTAATGTTGTGCTTAAGGATTCATTGTTTCAGGTGCTAGTTGTTTTCACATGTGCTGAATTTTCGGAATGTTGGTGTGTTGAGGATGTTTGTTAATGGTCATTTGAGCAGTTTTAATAATGTACTAGGAAAAGTAAACTGAACATGTTCCCCCTTGTCATTTTGTATGTGACTTGGATGTATGAACGTGTTCACCTATACTGTATTTTGTGAATTCTGGGTGTATGGAAAAGACTCGCTATGAAATTTAGTGCTTATGCATTTTTATTTCCTTGCAACTACTATCACTGTTACAAGCAACACCGTAATCTACCAAGGAGTCTCCCATTCATGCATTTAAGAACCCTTTTGATCTCTCTTTGTGGTAATATCATCAACTTGTTTGCTTTATGTTCACCACATTGACAGCATTTATAAAATAATCTCTAGTGATTGTTGTGGGGCCTTGATAATTTGATATCTTCAATTCTTTCACAACTTGGGCAATGCACATCCACCTCATTGTCAAAATAGTCTCCTCTCGATCCTTCCCAACTAGATGAGCTATACATTTTTTCTCATACTTTGACCCTTGCTATTGAATTTTCTACAAATTTGTACATGTATAATTTTAAATAAATTAATCAAAATTCTATAATAAGAACAATTACAAACAAATATTATAGATTATTTATCTAACTAATAAATAATTAGCCATTGTAAAAAATTTATTAACTCTCACCCTCAAATCGCAACAATACAAAGCAACTATTATAAAATACATGTATATTTTGTCTAAATATATAACAAACAATTATCATTTACATATACAATTTATTATTAACATGAAAATAAAATACAACATGACTTAAAAACAAAATAGAATATGGATCACAATGTAGGGTCGAAGAGAAAAAGAGAGAGAGAGCGCAGGGGCATAGAGCCATAAATTGTGAGCATGAAATAATACTCAAACTAACTGAAAAGCAAAATTAAAAGATAAAGCACTAAGCAAGTGAGGCTATAGTGAGGGCGGGAGAAAGAGAGAGAAAGAGGGAGACAGAAAAGACAAGACAAAAGGTTCAATAATAAGAAGTAAGGGGGAGGGTATACATAGGATAAAGTAAGCCCACAAGTTTTTAAATTTTGAACAAGCGGTCAACTGAGTCAGCAAGTTTGGACGTTAAAGTTAAGGGCATTCATATCACTTTGTAGGCCAGGTCACTTTTTCGTGCGATTCTTCAAACCTTTGGCCGAATTTGTTCCGCATAAATAATAACCTAAACATTGATGGCACAAAAATACTTATCCAAAATAGTTGGTCAGGGAAATATTTACCCAAATCCGGAGGGACCCATGAGCAAAATTTTTCATGAAATGTCCCTTCATTTTAGTCAGAAAAAACTAAAATAATTAGGAAGAAGTTGTATGTTTGGTTTAATTTAATTGGAATAGTTGTAAAACACCAAGGGTCCTTTTGGTTCAAAAGTTTGAATAGAATGGATCAAGAGTGAACCTGAGAAGTATGTCATTGATTTTTGATTTCTAATATCACTTATTTGATATAACTGAAAGATGAAAAAAGCTTGATTCTTAGGGCATTTGGTTATGTAAACCGTGGAAGGGGAACATCTACTTAATTACACATAAAGACTTCATTGGTTCCTCAAGACTGCGATTTCAAATTATCAAAAACAAAAATTGAACATTAAGCTTAGGAATTACTGATTCCATTCCTACACCAATGCTTCAAAAAAGAAAAGAACCAAACGACATGTAAAAGAAATTTAAAAAAGCTAAAAGAAAGCAAGTAACTTAGTTTAGCTACGAAATAGGGTCAAAATAGCTTATGATCATTTGGTTTGTCATTTCTTTGAATTTCTATGGAAATAGAACCATTAATTTTTACACTTGATGTTTAATTCATGTTTTCTATTATTTGGGTTCACATTGACGATGAATACTTTAAATCTTCAAGCATGAGTTTGAGCAAACATTTTCCTTTATCTTGGTTCCATACACTTTCAATCAAACTTTTTGGTTTTTTTATTTTTTCAATTATTAGTAACCCAAAATGGTCAAAGAGCAATTTTTGGCATTCATTGGTTGAGACCAACAAGTGCCATTAAGAAGCAAAAATCATTCCCACACCCTCGTTTTGCTCTTGATTCCATCATATTCCAACTTTTTGCATCAAACAACCCGCTAGGAAGAGATATGTGGAACTGACAACCCTCAAAAACAAATATATATATATATATATATATATATATATATATATATATATATATATATATGTATGCATATGTACATATATATACATAGATACATGCATATATATATATATATATATATATATATATATATATATATATATATATATATATATATATATATATATATATATATATT
>JAKOGI010005109.1:12500-16454 GCA_029747015.1 Carnegiea gigantea | reverse complement strand
CGAAACGGCCCCGGTGCATGGCCAGGGCATGCCCCGGAACGGCCCCGCAGCAAGGCCAGGTCATGCCCCCGGGTCCCGAGGAAGGCCCCCGAGACGGCGCCTGTGCATGGCCAAGGCATGCCCCCGGGGCCCGAGGAACGCCCCCAGACGGCCCCGGTGCACGCCCGAGGCGTGCCCCCGCGTCCCGAGGAACGCCCCCAGAACGGCCCCGGTCCATGCCCAAGGCGTGGCCCCCGGGTCCCGAGGAAGGCCCCCGGTGCATGGCCAAGGCAGGCCCCCGAGTCCCGCACCTCGCCCCGGGCGTGCCCCCGAGTCCCGAGGAACGCCCCGGTGCATGCCCAAGGCATGGCCCCGAGTCCCGCACGTCGCCCGGGAACGGCCCCGGGGCTTGCCCCCGAGTCCCGGAAAACGGCCCCGGTGCACGGCCAAGGCATGGCCCCGAGGCCCGCACCGCGCCCCGGAACGGCCCCGGTGCACGGCCAAGGCGTGCCCCCGAGGCCCGCACCGCGCCCCGGAACGGCCCCGGTGCACGCCCAAGGCGTGCCCCCGAGTCCCGGGAACGCCCTCAGAACGGCCCCGGTGCATGGCCCCGCGTCCCGCACATCGCCCCGAAACGGCCCCGGTTCATGCCCAAGGCATGCCCCCGAGTCCCGAGGAAGGCCCCCAAAACGGCCCCGGTGGATGGCCGAGGCATGCCCCCGGGGCCCAAGGACCGGCCCCGGGGCATGCCCCCGAGAGCGGCCACGCACGCTGCCGGACGCCCACGGCAGCATCCCGGCATGTCGGGCAGCGTCCGGGCATGCTGTCGCTGGCTGCCGGGGGTGCTGGATGCTGGCCGCAGGCTGTGAACGCTGGCCGCAGCCCTGTGAACGCTGGCCTCTTGTCCTGAACGCTGGCCGCAGCCTGTGAACGCTGGCCGCAGGCTGTGAACGCTGGCCGCTTGTCCTGAACGCTGGCCGCAGCCTGTGAACGCTGGCCGCAGGCCGGTGAACGCGGGCCGCTTGTCCTGAACGCTGGGCGCAGCCTGTGAACGCTGGCCGCAGCCTGTGAACGCTGGCCGCTTGTCCTGAACGCTGGCCGCAGCCTGTGAACGCTGGCCGCTTGTCCTGAACGATGGCCGCAGCCTGTGAACGCTGGCCGCAGGCTGTGAACGCTGGCCGCTTGTCCTGAACGCTGGCCGCTTGTCCTGAACGCTGGCCGCAGCCTGTGAACGCTGGCCGCTTTTCCTGAACGCTGGCCGCAGCCTGTGAACGCTGGCCGCAGGCTGTGAACGCTGGCCGCTTGTCCTGAACGCTGGCCGCATGCCGTGAACGCTGGCCGCTTGTCCTGAACGCTGGCCGCAGCCTGTGAACGCTGGCCGCTTGTCCTGAACGCTGGCCGCAGCCTGTGAACGCTGGCCGCTTCTCCTGAACGCTGGCCGCAGCCTGTGAACGCTGGCTGCTTGTCCTGAACGCTGGCCGCAGCCTGTGAACGCTGGCCGCAGGCTGTGAACGCTGGCCGCAGCCTTGTGAACGCTGGCCGCTTGTCCTGAACGCTGGCCGCAGCCTGTGAACGCTGGCCGCAGGCTGTGAACGCTGGCCGCTTGTCCTGAACGCTGGCCGCAGGCTGTGAACGCTGGGCGCTTGTCTTGAACGCTGGCCGCAGCCTGTGAACGCTGGCCGCTTGTCCTGAACGCTGGCCGCAGCCTGTGAACGCTGGCCGCAGGCTGTGAACGCTGGCCGCTTGTCCTGAACGCTGGACGCAGGCTGTGAACGCTGGCCGCTTGTCCTGAACGCTGGCCGCTTGTCCTGAACGCTGGCCGCAGCCTGTGAACGCTGGCCGCTTGTCCTGAACGCTGGCCGCAGCCTGTGAACGCTGGCAGCAGGCCTGTGAACGCTGGCCGCTTGTCCTGAACGCTGGCCGCTGCCTGTGAACGCTGGCCGCAGCCTCTGAACGCTGGCCGCAGCCTGTGAACGCTGGCCGCTTGTCCTGAACGCTGGCCGCAGCCTGTGAACGCTGGCCGCTGTCCTGTGAACGCTGGCCGCAGGCCGTGACCTGTCCCAGCTGAGTATGAAAAATCGGCACGGTTGATGTCCACTCCGGGCACGGCCACCAAACCTTCTGAAGCTCTCTAGGGGGATGGTCCGGGCGGAGTATGAAAAATAGGCACGGTTGATGTCCACTCCGGGCACGGACACCAAACCTCCTGAAGCTCTCTAGGGGGATGGCCCGGGCGGAGTATGAAAAATCGGCACGGTTGATGTACACTCCGGGCACGGCCACGAAAGCTCGTTGTGCTCTTTAGGGGGAAGGTGATTGAGCTAGTGCCCCGCCCCGTCCGCGACCCGAGCAGGATGAACGATGGTGAGTGACACCCCGCCCCCGGCCCCGTGACCCCCCCGCGCGCATTATAATCTTTGAAAGGGCGCAGGGCGCAGGGACGCAGGGGCGCGGGGGCGGACTTGACGGACTTGAGCGGACCTTGGGCGGACTGGGCGAAGGAAGGGTCGAGAGCTAGGCCCCGTGGCGTGCCGCTTGCCCCCATATTGGTGCCCCAAGTCCCGAACGTCGATGCCAAGGCATGCCCCCGAGTCCCGGGGAGCGGCCCCGTGCACGGCCGAGGGCTGCCCCCGCGTCCCGCACATCGGCCCCGGGGCCTGCCCCCGTGCATCGCCTCTAGAACGCCCCCGAAGCAAGGCCAAGGCATGCCCCCCGAGTCCCGCCCATCGCCCCGTGGCAAGGCCAAGGCATGCCCCCTAGTCCCGCACATCGCCCCGGGCCGTGCCCCCGGGTCCCGAGGAACGCCCCCAAACGGCCCCGGTGCATGCCCAAGGCGTGCCCCCGCGTCCCGAGGATCGGCCCCAGTCCATGCCCAAGGCGTGCCCCCCGGGTCCCGAGGAAGGCCCCCGGAACGGCCCCGGTGCATGGCCACGGCATGCCCCCGAGGCCCGCACCTCGCCCCGGGGCGTGCCCCCGAGACCCGAGGAACGCCCCGGTGCATGCCCAAGGCATGGCCCCGAGTCCCGCACGTCGCCCCGGAACGGCCCCGGGGCGCGGCCAAGGCATGGCCCCGAGTCTCGGGGAACGCCCTCAGAACGGCCCCGGTGCATGGCCCCGCGTCCCGCACATCGCCCCGAAACGGCCCCGGTGCATGCCCAAGGCATGCCCCTGAGTCCCGAGGAAAGCCCCCACAACGGCCCCGGTGCATGGCCGAGGCATGCCCCCGGGTCCCGAGGACCGGCCCCGGGGGGCCCCGGGGCATGCCCCCGGGTCCCGAGGGTCGGCCCCGGGGAATGCCCCCGAGAGCGTCCACGCACGCTGCCGGACGCCCACGGCAGCATCCATGCATGCCGGGCAGCGTCCGGGCATGCTGTCGCTGGGTGCCGGGGGCTGCCGGGGGGTGCTGGATGCTGGCCGCAGGCTGTGAACGCTGGCCGCAGCCCTGGGAACGCTGGCCGCTTGTCCTGGACGCTGGCCGCAGCCTGTGAACGCTGGCCGCTTGTCCTGGACGCTGGCCGCAGGCTGGGAACGCTGGCCGCAGGCTGGGAACGCTGGCCGCAGCCCTGTGAACGCTGGCCGCAGCCCTGTGAACGCTGGCCGCTTGTCCTGGACGCTGGCCGCAGGCTGTGAACGCTGGCCGCAGCCATGTGAACGCTGGCCGCTTGTCCTGGACGCTGGCCGCAGCCCTGTGAACGCTGGCCGCAGCTCCTGAACGCTGGCGGCAGCCTGTGAACGCTGGCCGCTTGTCCTGGACGCTGGGCGCAGCCCCTGGACGCTGGGCGCAGCCCTGGACGCTGGCCGCAGGGCCCTGAACGCTGGCCGCAGCCCCGCGAACGCCCGAAAGCCGTCCCGAGAAAAAATCCCCGTATTTTTGTCGTGCGTTTTTTCCCCAAATTTTGTCCACCCCTTCCCCACGATTTTTAGAGGATTTACAAGCTTTGTCCCGCATTTTTCTGATTTTTCTCCGATTTTTAG
>JAKOGI010005109.1:0-2500 GCA_029747015.1 Carnegiea gigantea | reverse complement strand
GTGAACGCTGGCCGCTTGTCCTGAACGCTGGCCGCTTGTCCTGAACGCTGGCCTCAGCCTGTGAACGCTGGCCGCTTGTCCTGAACGCTGGCCGCAGCCTGTGAACGCTGGCCGCAGCCTGTGAACGCTGGCCTCTTGTCCTGAACGCTGGCCGCAGCCTGTGAACGCTGGCCGCTTGTCCTGAACGCTGGCCGCAGCCTGTTAACGCTGGCCGCTTGTCCTGAACGCTGGCCGCAGCCTGTGAACGCTGGCCGCTTGTCCTTAACGCTGGCCGCAGCCTGTGAACGCTGGCCGCAGCCTGTGAACGCTGGCCGCTTGTCCTGAACGCTGGCCGCAGCCTGTGAACGCTGGCCGCAGGTCCTGAAAGCTGGCCGCAGCCTGTGAACGCTGGCCGCTTGTCCTGAACGCTGGCCGCTTGTCCTGAACGCTGGCCGCAGCCTGTGAACGCTGGCCGCTTGGCCTGAACGCTGGCCGCAGCCTGTGAACGCTGGCCGCTTGTCCTGAACGCTGGCCGCAGCCTGTGAACGCTGGCCGCAGGCTGTGAACGCTGGCCGATTGTCCTGAACGCTGGCCGCAGCCTGTGAACGCTGGCCGCTTGTCCTGAACGCTGGCCGCAGGCTGTGAACGCTGGCCGCTTGTCCTGAACGCTGGCCGCAGGCGGTGAACGCTGGGCGCTTGTCCTGAACGCTGGCCGCAGCCTGTGAACGCTGGCCGCTTGTCCTGAACGCTGGCCGCAGCCTGTGAACGCTGGCCGCAGGCCGGGGAACGCTGGCCGCTTGTCCTGAACGCTGGCCGCAGCCTGTGAACGCTGGCCGCAGCCTGTGAACGCTGGCCGCTTGTTCTGAACGCTGGCCGCAGCCTGTGAACGCTGGCCGCTTGTCCTGAACGCTGGCCGCAGCCTGTGAACGCTGGCCGCAGGCCTGTGAACGCTGGCCGCTTGTCCTGAACGCTGGCCGCTGGCCGTGAACGCTGGCCGCAGCCTGTGAACGCTGGCCGCTTGTCCTGAACGCTGGCCGCAGCCGGTGAACGCTGGCCGCAGGCTGTGAACGCTGGCCGCTTGTCCTGAACGCTGGCCGCTTGTCCTGAACGCTGGCCGCAGGCTGTGAACGCTGGCCGCAGGCTGTGAACGCTGGCCGCAGCCCTGGGAACGCTGGCCGCGTGTCCTGGACGCTGGCCGCAGCCTGTGAACGCTGGCCGCTTGTCCTGGACGCTGGCCGCAGGCTGGGAACGCTGGCCGCAGGCTGTGAACGGTGGCCGCAGCCCTGTGAACGCTGGCCGCTTGTCCTGAACGCTGGCCGCAGCCTGTGAACGCTGGCCGCAGGCTGTGAACGCCGGCCGCTTGTCCTGAACGCTGGCCGCAGCCTGTGAACGCTGGCCGCTTGTCCCGAACGCTGGCCGCAGCCTGTGAACGCTGGCCGCTTGTCCTGAACGCTGGCCGCAGCCTGTGAACGCTGGCCGCTTGTCGTGAACGCTGGCCGCTGCCTGTGAACGCTGGCCGCAGCCTGTGAACGCTGGCCGCAGCCTGTGAACGCTGGCCGCTTGTCCTGAACGCTGGCCGCAGCCTGTCAACGCTGGCCGCTGTCCTGTGAACGCTGGCCGCTGGCCTGTGAACGCTGGCCGCAGGCCGTGACCTGTCCCAGCTGAGTATGAAAAATCGGCACGGTTGATGTCCACTCCGGGCACGGGCACCAAACCTCCTGAAGCTCTCTAGGGGGATGGTCCGGGCGGAGTATGAAAAATAGGCACGGTTGATGTCCACTCCGGGCACGGCCACCAAACCTCCTGAAGATCTCTAGGGGGATGGCCCGGGCGGAGTATGAAAAATCGGCACGGTTGATGTCCACTCCGGGCACGGCCACGAAAGCTCGTTGTGCCCTTTAGGGGGAAGGTGATTGAGCTAGCGCCCCGCCCCGTCCGCGACCCGAGCAGGATGAACGACGGTGAGTGACACCCCGGCCCCGGCCCCGTGACCCCCCCGCGCGCATTATAATCTTTGACAGGGCGCAGGGCGCAGGGCGCAGGGACGCAGGGGCGCGGGGGCGGACTTGACGGACTTGCGCGGACCTTGGGCGGACTGGGCGAAGGAAGGGTCGAGAGCTAGGCCCCGTGGCGTGACGCGTGCCCCCATATTGGTGCCCCAAGTCCCGAACGTCGATGCCAAGGCATGCCCCCGAGTCCCGGGGAGCGGCCCCGTGCACGGCCGAGGCCTGCCCCCGCGTCACGCACATCGGCCCCGGGGCATGCCCCCGTGCATCGCCTCTAGAACGCCCCCGAAGCAAGGCCAAGGCATGCCCCCCGAGTCCCGCCCATCGCCCCGTGGCAAGGCCACGGCATGCCCCCGAGTCCCGCACATCGCCCCGGGCCGTGCCCCCGGGTCCCGAGGAACGCCCCCAAACAGCCCCGGTGCATGCCCAAGGCGTGCCCCCGCGTCCCGAGGATCGGCCCCGGTCCATGCCCAAGGCGCGCCCCCCGGGTCACGAGGAAGGCCCCCGGAACGGCC
>JAKOGI010005108.1:0-16481 GCA_029747015.1 Carnegiea gigantea | reverse complement strand
AGAGTGGTAAGCTTTCCCAAAGTGAAATACAATTACCTTTGAGTGTGTTTCTCAAAAGTATTCCAAATCCCTAGTTCTATATCTTGAATTTTGGCAAGTTCAAGTGGTGTTCTAGGTTCTCTTCCTTTTTTCCAATTGGAGTGATTCCTTGGTAAAGACAAGAGAATTTGCCCAAGATCAAGCCCTTGAGTGGCTCCGTGAAGGATTATCTCAAGTGCAAGGTCTTGTTTATCCTTTGTTTTTTTCTTTTGTTATTATTCTTCGATCCATCTCAATCTATCTTCCATATTCACTTTTCTTTGGTTTGATTCTTGTTTAGAATTTGTTTGAGTTTGATTTGGTTCACTTACCACCCACATATACATCAATTGGTATCAGAGCCTAAGTTGCCATTTGACCAAGTTTGCAGCCCAAACACATTTCCTAAACAAAAACACAAAAACAACTTAAACCAGCAAAACCGTGCAAAAACCAAGCATCCGCGGGCAGCAATTTGGCACGGCCACACCGCGCTCCCTAGCACGACCGTGCCACCCTTGATTTTCAGTATTTTCAAAGCAGCACTCAAGCACGGTTCCCCAGTGCCCCATTGCACGACCGTGCCCTCCCTCCTCTTCTCCAAAACAACCTTTTTCTAGCCTAAACACATAACCCACAAAGAACCCTTAAGCATTCATCCATCATGATTTCTCTTGGGAACTTGAGAAAAGAGATTGCTGTGATTGAAAAGGAGATGGTCATCCTTGAAACTCCAAAGTTTCGTGGCCAAAAAGAAGATTTCCCTTACTGGATTTCCAAAGTGGATCAAGTTTTCACTCGCTACAATATTGACGAGCAAGAGAAGTTTAAGGTGGTTGTCAAGAAGCTCCGAGGCCATGCGCTTGAATGGTGGGAAAAGTACAAGTATAAGAGGAAGAAGAGAGGAAAAAGTAAGATCAGAACATGGGATAAGTTGAGAGGTAAACTAAAGTATGCTTTTGCTCCAACCTCTTACTTACAGAAGCATCTTTTTTTTACCTTTGAGGGAAATGGCTTTAATTCCTCTTCTAAAGTCATCCCTTTCAACAAGGGGAGTCCCATGAGTGCTTGTAACTCTAGCTCTACTTCCTTCTTTTATTTGGAGAAACTTAACTCCAACAAAGATGAAGAGATCCTTGGAGAAAAAGCTCCAAGCCTAGTTGACCTACCTCCTATTTTTGATGACTATGGTGATGATGAGACCTTTGAACTTGAGGGACAAGAAGACTATTCATGTCCTCGCCACTTGTGCTAGATCACCATTTAGATAAGGGAATAGCATGTGTTGCTCACTTTGATCCTTGTTATGACAATTTCGTTGTTCCATTATCCCCACAATTAGAACCTAAACTAACCAAACTTATAACCATGGGGGGACAAATGGGAAACACAAGTGAGGGACAAGCAAGAGGGATAGATAAGGAAGGCGAACATGGAGAACCCTTGATCTTTAAAGAAGGATGTCACGAAAACCATGAGGTGAATTGTGACCTACCTCCAAGATTTGATAAGCTTAAAATTGAAGAACTCCAAGTGTCCGATTTGGAGCTATGTGGGATTGTTGAAGGAATTGAGGAACTCTTGAGTCAAGAAGAATGGACTCATTCACCACAAAAATTGAGGACAATTCTTTTCGAAGAGAGAGGGATTGATGTATATTTTCAAGGGAATCATGTTCATCCTTTAAACTCAACTTCAAGGGAGGTAAGTTTCATACAAATTCATGCATGGTAAGGCTCTTCTTTGGTTCCATTATTTGAATTTCATGACAAAAGACACTTTATGGAGTTTTATTTGAACTTCAAAGTGCCTTTTCCAAACGGGTTTTTCAAATGGGGATCAAGAGTACCTTGCATTTCAATAATGATGGAGACCATCATGAACGGCCCAAAGACCATCAAGCCCAGCCCAAGGAGGACTCACTCAAGCTTCAAGAAGTCAAAGAAGTTGCAAAACTTTGCCGGAAATTGGCGTTCATGCCCGAAGAGGTAATGCCGCCTTCATCCCGAAATTTCCCGATTTTTTTTGTGTGCACTTTTGGCCTAACTAAAGTGGTCCCACAACTTGAGGCTCCACATGGTTTTGAAGTTTAAGATCTCAGCTTTCAAACAAGACCAATTATGTTTAATTTGGACGTCGTTTGGTTGGGCTAAATATTACTCAAAGAAGACATGTCCTGCTCCAGTCCAGTTCTGATATAGGTGTAATGTTCGGACCATAACTTTTGACCTACTTATCTAAATTGAGCAAATGAGCTCATTCTGGAAAATAGATTTCCAGGGCTTTCCAACAAGCCCAGAATCATCTGATTTGGACGTGTGTGCTGAGAGTTATGCTCAGTTGAATTGGAGGCTGCTGCAAGGATTAAATGCTGGGCAAATGAAGAGACTTTGGTTACATGACATCATGCACGACTTGGAGTGTTCTAGATGATGTCTTCAGCTGATTAGAAGCCTAGAATATTCTTTGTAACCTCCTTCACCCCTTTATGTTGAGTCTTTTTCATTTTCCAAGCCTTTTCAATTTTCTAGTTTTAATTGCTAGGAGTTTTTAAGTCTTTTGGTTATCTTTGTTTAGCCTATAAATAGGTGGGTTGTGTAGTTGCATTTGAATTCAGAGTTGTAAGCTTTCCCAAGTGAAATACAAATACCTTTGAGTGTGATTCTCAAAAGTGTTCCAAATCTCTAGTTCTATATATTGAATTTTGGCAAGTTCAAGTGATGTTCTAGGTTCTCTTCCTTTTTCCAATTGGAGTGATTCCTTGGTAAAGACAAGAGAATTTGCCCAAGATCAAGCCCTTGAGTGGCTCCGTGAAGGATTATCTCAAGTGCAAGGCCTTGTTTATCCTTTGTTTTTTCTTTTGTTATTATTCTTCGATCCATCTCAATCTATCTTCCATATTCACTTTTCTTTGGTTTGATTCTTGTTTAGAATTTGTTTGAGTTTGATTTGGTTCACTTTCCACCCGCATATACATCAATTGGTATCAGAGCCTAGGTTGCCATTTGACCAAGGTTGCAGCCCAAACACATTTCCCAAACAAAAACACAAAAACAACTCAAACCAGCAAAACCATGCAAAACCCAAGCATCCGCGGGCAGCAATTTGGCACGGCCACACCGTGCTCCCTAGCACGACCGTGCCACCCTTGATTTTCAGTATTTTCAAAACAGCACTCAAGCACGGTTCCCCAGTGCCCCATTGCACGACTGGGCCCTCCCTCCTCTCCTCCAAAACAGCCTTTTTCTAGCCTAAACACATAACCCACAAAGAACCCTTAAGCTTTCATCCATCATGATTTCTCTTGGGAACTTGAGAAAAGAGATTGCTTTGATTGAAAAGGAGATGGTCATCCTTGAAACTCCAAAGTTCCGTGGCCAAAAAGAAGATTTCCCTTACTAGATTTCCAAAGTGGATCAAGCCTTCCCTCGCTACGATATTGATGAGCAAGAGAAGTTTAAGGTGGTTATCAAGAAGCTCCGCGGCCATGCGCTTGAATGGTGGGAAAAGTACAAGTATAAGAGGAAGAAGAGAGGAAAAAGTAAGATCAGAACATGGGATAAGTTGAGAGGTAAACTAAAGTATGCTTTTGCTCCAACCTCTTACTTATAGAAGCATCTTTTTCTTACCTTTAAGGGAAATGGCTTTAATTCCTCTTCTAAAGGCATCCCTTTCGACAAGGGGAGTCCCATGAGTGCTTGTATCTCTAACTCTACTTCCTTCCTTTGTTTGGAGAAACCTAACCCCAACAAAGATGAAAAGATCCTTGGGGAGGAAGCTTCAAGCCTGGTTGACCTACCTCCTGTTTTTGATGACTATGGTGATGAAGAGACCTTTGAACTTGAGGGACAAGAAGACTATTCATGTCCTTTGCCACTTGTGCCAGATCACCATTTAGATAAAGGAATAGCATGTGTTGCTCACTTTGATCCTTGTTATGACAATTTCATTGTTCCATTATCCCCACAATTAGAACCTAAACTAACCAAACTTATAACCATGGGGGGGCAAATGGGAAACACAAGTGAGGGACGAGCAAGAGGGATAGATAAGGAAGGCGAACATGGAGAACCCTTGATCTTTAAAGAAGGATGTCATGAAAACCATGAGGTAAATTGTGACATACCTCCAATATTTGATGAGCTTGAAATTAAAGAACTCCAAATGTCCGATTTGGAGCTATGTGGGGTTGTCGAAGGAATTGAGGAACTCTTGAGTCAAGAAGAATGCCCTCATTCACAACAAGAATTGAGGACAATTTTTTTCGAAGAGAGAGGGATTGATGTATATTTTCAAGGGGATCATTTTCATTCTTTAAACTCAACTTCAAGGGAGGGAAGTTTCAAACAAGTTCATGCATGGCAAGGCTCCTCTTTGGTTCCAATATTTGAATTTCATGACAAAAGACACTTTATGGAGTTTTATTTGAACTTCAAAGTGCCTTTTTCAAACGGGTTTTCCAAATGGGGATCAAGAGTACCTTGTATTTCAATGATGGAGACCATCATGAACGGCCCAAAGACCATCAAGCCCAGCCCAAGGAAGACCCAATCAAGCTTCAAGAAGTCAAAGAAGTTGCAAAACTTTACCGGAAATTGGCGTTCATGCCTGAAGAGGTAATGCCGCTTTCATACCGAAATTTTCCGATTTTTGTGTGCACTTTTGGCCTAACTAAAGTGGTCCCACAACTTGAAGCTCCACATGGTTTTGAAGTTTAAGATCTCAGCTTTCAAACAAGCCCAATTATGTTTAATTTGGACGTCGTTTGGTTGGGCTAAATATTACTCAAAGATGACATGTCCTGCTCCAGTCCAGTTCTGATATTGGTGTAATGTTCGGACCATAACTTTTGATCTACTTATCCAAATTGAGCAAATGAGCCCATTCTGGAAAATAGATTTCTAGGGCTTTCCCACAAGCCCAGAATCACCTGATTTGGACGTGTGTGCGGAGAGTTATGCTCAGTTGAAGTGGAGGCTGCTGCAAGGATTAAATGCTGGGCAAATGAAGAGACTTTGGGTACATGACATCATGTGGATGACATCATGCACGACTTGGAGTGTTCTAGATGGATGTCTTCAGCTGATTGGAAGCCTAGAATATTCTTTGTAACCTCCCCCACCCCTTCATGTTGAGTCTTTTCCATTTTCCAAGCCTTTTCAATTTTCTAGTTTTAATTGCTAGGAGTTTTTAAGCCTTTTGGTTATCTTTGTTTAGCCTATAAATAGGTGGGTTGTGTAGGGCATTTGAATTCAGAGTTGTAAGCCTTTCCAAGTGAAACAAATACTTGAGTGTGATTCTCAAAACGTGTTCCGAATCCTAGTCTCTCATATCTTGAATTTTGGCAATTGGATAAGTTAAGTGTGTTCTAGGTTCTTTCTTTTCCAATTGGACCAGTGATCCTTGGTAAAGACAGAGAATTTGCCAAGATCAAGCCCTTGAGGTGGCTCCCGTGACGGATTATTCTCAAAATGCAAGGTTATGTTTATCCTTGTTATTCTTTGTTATTATTCTTCGATCCATCTCAATCGTCTCCATATTCACTTTCTTTGGGTTGATTCTTGTTTAGATTTGTTTGAGTTTGAATTGGGGTTCACTTACAACCCGAATAACAAAATTGGTATCAGAGCCTAGGTTGCCATTTGACCAAGGTTGCAGCCCAAACACATTTCCCAAACAAAAACACAAAGACAACTCAAACCAGCAAAACCGTTCAAAAACCAAGCATCCGCAGGCAGCAATTTGGCACGGCCACACCGTGCTCCCTAGCACGACCGTGCCACCCTTGATTTTCAGTATTATCAAAGCAGCATTCAAGCACGGTTCCCTAGTGCCCCATTGCACGACCGTGCCCTCCCTCCTCTTCTCCAAAACAGCCTTTTTCTAGCCTCAACACATAATCCATAAAGAACCCTTAAGCATTCATCCATCATGATTTCTCTTGGGAACTTGAGAAAAGAGATTGCTTTGATTGAAAAGGAGATGGTCATCCTTGAAACTCCAAAGTTCCGTGGCCAAAAAGAAGATTTCCCTTACTGGATCTCCAAAGTGGATCAAGTCTTCACTCGCTACAATATTGACGAGCAAGAGAAGTTTAAGGTGGTTATCACGAAGCTCCGAGGCCATGCGCTTGAATGGTGGGAAAAGTACAAATATAAGAGGAAGAGGAGAGGAAAAAGTAAGATCAGAACATGGGATAAGTTGAGAGGTAAACTAAAGTATGCTTTTGCTCCAACCTCTTACTTACAGAAGCATCTTTTTCTTACCTTTGAGGGAAATGGCTTTAATTCCTCTTCTAAAGGCATCCCTTTCAACAAAGGGAGTCCCATGAGTGCTTGTATCTCTAACTCTACTTCCTTCCTTTGTTTGGAGAAACCTAACCCCAACAAAGATGAAAAGATCCTTGGGGAGGAAGCATCAAGCCTAGTTGACCTACCTCCTGTTTTTGATGGCTATGGTGATGATGAGACCTTTGAACTTGAGGGACAAGAAGACTATTCATGTCCTTCGCCACTTGTGCTAGATCACCATTTAGATAAAGGAATAGCATGTGTTGCTCACTTTGATCCTTGTTATGACAATTTCATTGTTCCATTATCCCCACAATTAGAACCTAAACTAACCAAACTTATAACCATGGGGGGACAAATGGGAAACACAAGTGAGGGACAACCAAGAGGGATAGATAAGGAAGGCGAACATGGAGAACCCTTGATCTTTAAAGAAGGATGTCATGAAAACCATGAGGTGAATTGTGACCTACCTCTAATATTTGATGAGCTTGAAATTGAAAAACTCCAAGTGTCCGATTTGGAGCTATGTGGGGTTGTCGAAGGAATTGAGGAACTCTTGAGTCAAGAAGAATGCCCTCATTCACAACAAGAATTGAGAACAATTCTTTTCGAAAAAAGAGGGATTGATGTATATTTTCAAGGGTATCATCTTCATTCTTTCAACTCAACTTCATGGGAGGTAAGCTCCATACAAATTCATGCATGGCAAGGCCCTTCTTTGGTTCCAATATTTGAATTTCATGACAAAAGACACTTTATGGAGTTTTATTTGAAGTTCAAAGTGCCTTTTCCAAACGGGTTTTCCAAATGGGGATCAAGAGTACCTTGCATTTCAATGATGGAGACCATCATGAACGGCCCAAAGACCATTAAGCCCAGCCCAAGGAAGACCCAATCAAGCTTCAAGAAGTCAAATATGTGGCAAAACTCTGTAGAAAAGTTTTATTCCTTTCGGAAGAATTAGTGCTCGATTCGTCCCTGCGGAAGGTAATTTCTGTGGCAACTTTTAGACAAGCTCAAGTAGACCCACAACTTGAGGGCCCATATGATTTGGAAGCTTAAGATTTCAGCTTTAAAATAAGCCCAAGTTTGTTTAATTTGAACGTCATTTGATTGGGCAAAATATCACTCAAAGATACGTTATTCTGATCCAGTCCAGTCTGAGATGGGTGCATTATTTGGGCCATAACTTTTACACCGCTTATCCAAATTGAGCGAATGAGCCCATTCTGGAAAATAGACTTCCGGGGCTTTCTAGAAAGCCCAAGAACGCGTGTTTTGGCCAAGTATTCTGGAAGATATACTCTGTTGAAGTTGAGGCAGCTGCAAGGATTAATTCTGGGAATATGAAGAGTCTTCGGTTACATGTGATTGTGTGGCTGATATTGTGCACGTTTTAGATGCTTCTAGATGGGAATAATCAGCTGTAGAAATCCTAGAATATTCCTTGTAACCTCCCTCACCCCTTTTATGATGTGTCTTTTCATTTTACTTAGACTTTTTATTAGCTAGTTTTAATTGTTAGGAGTTATTGAGTCTTTTGGTTGTCTTTTGCAAAGCTTATAAAAGGGGAGGGGCGTGTGATGCTTGTCATTCAGCTTGTACTCCAATTCCAAAAGCAATACAAGTACTTTGTGTGTGTTTCTCAAAAGTGCATCTAAAATTGCTAGTTCTATATCTTGAATTGTGGCAAATTCAATTGGTGTTCTAGGTTCTCTATTTTCTCCATTGGAGTGATTCCTCGGTTAAGACAAGAGAATTAGCCCAAGATCAAGCCATTGAGTGGCTCCATGAACGATTATCTCAATTGCAAGATCTTGTTCTATCCTTCTGTTTGTGTGTTGAAGATCTTCTTCCATTCCATCCATCTTTCATTTCTCTTTTCACTTTGGTTTGTTTTTGAGTTTGAGTTTGATTTGGTGATTTGGATCACTTACCACCCACATATACATCATTTGGTATCAGAGCTAAGGTTGCCATTTGACCAAGTTTGCAGCCCAAACACATTTCCCAAACAAAAACACAAAAACAACTCAAACCAGCAAAACCGTGCAAAAACCGAGCGTCCGTAGGCAGAAAGTTGGCACGTTCCCCCCGTGCTCCCAAGCACGACTGTGCCACCCTTGTTTTCCTGCATTCTGCAAAACAGCACTCAAGCACGGTTCCCCAGTGCCCATTGCACAACCGTGCCTTCCCTCCTCTTCTCCAAAACAGCCTTTTTCTAGCCTAAACACATAACCCACAAAGAACCCTTAAGCATTCATCCATCATGATTTCTCTTGGGAACTTAAGAAAAGAGATTGCTTTGATTGAAAAGGAGATGGTCATCCTTGAAACTCCAAAGTTTCGTGGCCAAAAAGAAGATTTTCCTTGCTGGATTTCCAAGGTGGACCAAGTCTTTGCTCGCTACAACATTGAAGAGCACGAGAAGTTTAAGGTGGTTATCAAGAAGCTCCGAGGCCATGCGCTTGAATGGCGGGAAAAGTACAAGTATAAGAGGAAGAAGAGAGGAAAAAGTAAGATCAGAACATGGGATAAGTTGAGAGGTAAACTAAAGTATGCTTTTGCTCCAACCTCGTACTTACAGAAGCATCTTTTTCTTACCTTTGAGGGAAATGGCTTTAATTCCTCTTCTAAAGGCATCCCTTTCAACAAGGGGAGTCCTATGAGTGCTTGTATCTCTAACTCTACTTCCTTCCTTTGTTTGGAGAAACCTAACCCCAACAAAGATGAAAAGATCCTTGGAGAAAAAGCTTCAAGCCTAGTTGACCTACCTCCTGTTTTTGATGACTATGGTGATGATGAGACCTTTGAACTTGAGGGATAAGAAGACTATTCATGCCCTTTGCCACTTGTGCTAGATCACCATTTAGATAAGGGAATAGCATGTGTTGCTCACTTTGATCCTTGTTATGACAATTTCATTGTTCCATTATCCCCACAATTAGAACCTGAACTAGACGAACTTATAACCATGGGGGGACAAATAGGAAACACAAGTGAGGGACAACCAAGAGGGATAGATAAGGAAGGCGAACATGGAGAACCCTTGATCTTGAAAGAAGGATGTCATGAAAACCATGAGGTGAATTGTGACCTATCTCCAAGATTTGATGAGCTTGAAATTGAAGAACTCCAAGTGTCCGATTTGGAGCTATGTGGGATTGTTGAAGGAATTGAGGAACTCTTAAGTCAAGAAGAATGCCCTTATTCACAATAAGAATTGAGGACAATTCTTTTCGAAGAGAGAGGGATTGATGTATATTTTCAAGGGGATCATTTTCATTCTTTAAACTCAACTTCAAGGGAGGTAAGTTTCAAACAAGTTCATGCATGGCAAGGCTCCTCTCTGGTTCCAATATTTGAATTTCATGACAAAAGACACTTTATGGAGTTCTATTTGAACGTCAAAGTGCCTTTTCCAAACGGGTTTTTCAAATGGGGATCAAGAGTACCTTGCATTTCAATAATGATGGAGACCATCATGAACGGCCCAAAGACCATCAAGACCAACCCAATAATCAAGCTTCAAGAAGTCAAAGATGTGGCAAAACTCTGTAGAAAAGTTTTATTCCTTCCGGAAGAATTAGTGCCCGATTCGTCCCTGCAGAAGGTAATTTCTGTGGTAACTTTTGGACAAGCTCAAGTAGACCCACAACTTGAGGGCCCATATGCTTTGGAAGCTTAAGATTTCAGCTTTAAATCGCCCAGTTTTGTTTATTTGTAACGTCATTTGATTGGGCGACAATATCACTCAAAGATACGTTTATTCTGATCCAGTCCAGTCTGAGATGGGTTGTCATTGTTTTGGGCTATACCTTTTACACCGCTTATTCCAAATTGAGGCAAATGAGTCCCATTCTGGAAAATAGACTTCCAGGGCTTTCTTCTGCAAGCCCAGAGAACGCGAGTGTTTTGGGCCGAGTATTCGGAAGATATACTCTGTTGAAGTTTGAGGCAGCTGCAAATGAAAATTTAATTCTGGGAAAAGTGAAGAGTCTTTGGTACATGTTGATTGTGTGGCTGATATTGTCACGTTTTTGAGAATTGCTTCTAGATGGAATAATCAGCTGCATGAAATCCTAGAATATTCCTTGTACCTCCCCCACCCCTTTTATGATGAGTCCTTATTCATTTTACTTAGACTTTTTATTAGCTAGTTTTAATTGTTAGGAGTTATTGAGTCTTTTGGTTGTCTTTTGCTGAGCTTATAAAAAGGGAGGGGCGTGTGATGCTTGTCGTTCAGCTTGTACTCCAATTCCAAAAGCAACACAAGTACTTTGAGTGTGTTTCTCAAAAGTGCATCTAAAATTCCTAGTTCTATATCTTGAATTGTGGCAAATGCAAGTGGTGTTCTAGGTTCTCTATCTTCTCCATTGGAGTGATTCCTCGGTTAAGACAAGAGAATTAGCCCAAGATCAAGCCATTGAGTGGCTCCGTGAAGGATTATCTCAATTGCAAGATCTTGTTCTATCCTTTTTTTTTTTGTGTGTTGAAGATCCTCTTCCATCTCATCCATCTTTCATTTCTCATTTCACTTTGGTTTGTTTTGAGTTTGAGTTTGATTTGGATCACTTTCCATGCACATATATATCATTTGGTATCAGAGCCTAGGTTGCCATTTGACCAAGGTTGCAGCCCAAGCACATTTCCCAAACAAAAACACAAAAACAACTCAAACCAGCAAAACCGTGCAAAAACCAAGCATCCGCAGGCAGCAATTTGGCACGGCCACACCGTGCTCCCTAGCACGACCGTGCCACCCTTGATTTTCAGTATTTTCAAAGCAGCACTCAAGCACGGTTCCCCAGTGCCCCCATTGCACGACCGTGCCCTCCCTCCTCTTCTCCAAAACAGCCTTTTTCTAGCCTAAACACATAACCCACAAAGAACCCTTAAGCATTCATCCATCATGATTTCTCTTGGGAACTTAAGAAAAGAGATTGCTTTGATTGAAAAGGAGATGGTCATCCTTGAAACTCCAAAGTTCCGTGGCCAAAAAGAAGATTTCCCTTACTGGATTTCCAAAGTGGATCAAGTCTTCACTCGCTACAATATTGACGAGCAAGAGAAGGTTAAGGTGGTTATCAAGAAGCTCCGAGGCCATGCGCTTGAATGGTGGGAAAAGTACAAGTATAAGAGGAAGAAGAGAGGAAAAAGTAAGATCAGAACATGGGATAAGTTGAGAGGTAAACTAAAGTATGCTTTTGCTCCAACCTCTTACTTACTGAAGCATCTTTTTCTTACCTTTGAGGGAAATGGCTTTAATTCTTCTTCTAAAGGCATCCCTTTCAACAAGGGGAGTCCCATGAGTGCTTGTATCTCTAACTCTACTTCCTTCCTTTGTTTGGAGAAACCTAACCCCAACCAAGATGAAAAGATCCTTGGGGAGGAAGCTTCAAGCCTAGTTGACCTACCTCCTGTTTTTGATGACTATGGTGATGAAGAGACCTTTGAACTTGAGGGACAAGAAGACTATTCATGTCCTTTGCCACTTGTGCTAGATCACCATTTAGATAAGGGAATAGCATGTGTTGCTCACTTTGATCCTTGTTATGACAATTTCGTTGTTCCATTATCCCCACAGTTAGAACCTAAACTAACCAAACTTATAACCATGGGGGGACAAATGGGAAACACAAGTGAGGGACAAGCAAGAGGGATAGATAAGGAAGGCGAACATGGAGAACCCTTGATCTTTAAAGAAGGATGTCATGAAAACCATGAGGTGAATTGTGACCTACCTCTAATATTTGATGAGCTTGAAATTGAAGAACTCTAAGTGTCCGATTTGGAGCTATGTGGGGTTGTCGAAGGAATTGAGGAACTCTTGAGTCAAGAAGAATGCCCTCATTCACAACAAGAATTGAGGACAATTCTTTCCGAAGAGAGAGGGATTGATGTATATTTTCAAGGGGATCATTTTCATTCTTTAAACTCAACTTCAAGGGAGGTAAGTTTCAAACAAGTTCATGCATGGCAAGGCTCCTCTTTGGTTCCAATATTTGAATTTTATGACAAAAGACACTTTATGGAGTTCTATTTGAACGTCAAAGTGCCTTTTCCAAACGGGTTTTTCAAATGGGGATCAAGAGTACCTTGCATTTCAATGATGGAGACCATCATGAACGGCCCAAAGACCATTAAGCCCAGCCCAAGGAAGACCCCATCAAGCTTCAAGAAGTCAAAGATGTGGCAAAACTCTGTAGAAAAGTTTTATTCCTTTCGGAAGAATTAGTGCTCGATTCGTCCCTGCAGAAGGTAATTTCTGTGGCAACTTTTAGACAAGCTCAAGTAGACCCACAACTTGAGGGCCCATATGATTTGGAAGCTTAAGATTTCAGCTTTAAAATTAAGGTTAGTTTTTTTTTTTTACTTAAAAAAAATCCCTTTGTAGTCCATAGAAATAGGATAGCCTAGATATCTTATATAATTACTTCATTTTAGTTCATTGACATTGATCTTTGATACTTTGTAGGAAAATCAATATGTTAAAAAGTTTCGAGATAAAGGTGTGAGTTCATTACTTGAAGAAAAGTGGGAGCATGTATATGGAGGTACATATGCAACAGGGGAACATGTTTATGTACCTACGATGGAAGCTCCTATTATGAATGTCGAGAAACAAGGGGAAGACCATGAATCGGAAAAACATACGGAAGGTCGGCTAGGTGAAGAAGACAGTTTGCATATGTATAATCTTCAAGATAATCCCTATTTTCAATCAATATTAGCCGACAAGGATCAATTTTTCACAGATTTTGTCGAGTATATAAGTAATGGTAATGATGACAACACCAAAGTGAATAGCGAAGATGGCCCTTCCCAAGTGAATAATCAACTTCTCAGTACCCAAGTGGCAAGTCAAGTTAGAGCAGATAAGAACGTATCTAGACGAGCTCAAAAGTCTGTCCTAAAGACTAAAACTGTGCAATTGAAGCGTAATAGAAGGCAATCAGGGGGATCTGCAATGTTAGGTGCTCAAATTAAGCACATGGTAGCATCTTGTCGAATAATGAGTCAAGGAGGACCAAACAGAATGAACAAGCAAGCATCATCCATGTCTACCATTGCCATGGCAATGCAAATTATTAATCGTATGGTAGATAATAACATTTTAGAGAAAGGCAGTGACTTTTGGTGTTATGCTACTCATGTGCTTGAGGATGCTGTGAAGAGAGAAATCTTCTTAAATATGGACGATGATGATAGCAGGCTAAAGTGGCTTTAGTATTTTCATAGGATGAAAGACAACTAATTAAGTTTCTAGCTTTTCATGTTTAGGTTGAGGGATTTGTTTGCAGATCTTGTTTTAATGTTCTGGGCACTTTTTTTTTTTTTCTATTTTGTTTGGATGATTGAACGTATTTTTATTATCATTATTGTTATTATTATTGTTATTATTGGTGTTATTGTTGTTGCAGTTTTGATTACTATTACTATTAATATTATTCATATTATTATTGTTGTTGTTGTTGTTGTTGTTGTTATTGTTGTTGTTGTTGTTGTTATTATTATTATTTATTGTTGTTGTTATTTGTTATTTTATCATGTTTATGTATAGAAAAAAATAATAATGGAGTGGGATCAAATGGAGTGTGATGAAATGGAGGCTGACGAAATGGAGTATGATGGCATGGACTATGAGGACACGTTCCGTAAATTTTGGACTATGGCTTCATGTACAATGGCCTTGATGACTATATATTATTACAAGTATATCTACAAGGAGTCTTGTATGACTTCTTCTTTAACAGGAGAAATATGGATCAAGGAGTTGATAAATGGTAATCCTATTCGATGTGTTAATGCTTTTAGAATAGAGCCAGGTTTATTTGTAAGATTGTGTAAGGAATTGTTTACAAAATATGGGTTGCGGTCAAGTAATAGGATGTCAATTTTTGAGAAAGTTGGCATCTTTTTATACACCATTGCTTTAGGTGTTTCAAATAGAGTGGTTGGGGAACGTTTTCAACGTTCTGGTGATACTATAAGTAGAATATTTCATGAAGTGTTAAATACAATTTCTGCATGTGAGTCTAAGGGCCTCGCATATGACATCATAAGACCAAGAGATTCGGGATTCAAACATATACCACCTCAAATTGCTAATGATGAAAGATACATGCCTTACTTTAAGGTAAAAATATATTACTATTTTTTTTCCCAGTGATTTCATTTGTAAAGATTTAATCTGATGAGTTGCGGTTTAATAATAGGATTGTATTGGATGCATCGACGGCGCACACGTGGCAGCATGTATTCCTGAGAATGAGCAATTACCTTACAGAGGAAGGGAGGGGTATCCGACATTCAATGTTATGGCAACATGTGATTTTGATATGTGTTTTACATTTGTGTCAGTCGGGTGGGAAGGATCAGCACATGATGCTCGAGTTTTTTTACATGCAATTCAAACACCAGAATTAAATTTTCCTAATCCACCAGAAGGTATGTTGTCATGCAATTTAACTTTGTGGTCAATTTTTTTGGGGACAACAAGTTAATTTTTCTTTTAAATATAATTAGGTCGGTACTATTTGGTTGACAAAGGATATCCTGATAGAAAAGGTTATCTAGTACCATATTCAAAATTACGATATCATCAATCACAATTTCAAAATGAGCTCCCAAACAATGCTCAGGAAGCCTTTAATCGTGCACACTCATCCCTACGAAGCTGTATTGAGAGATCATTTGGAGTTCTGAAGCAAAGATGAAAAATACTCAATAGAATGCCTCAATTTACTATTGCTACGCAAACGAAGATCATAGTGGCTACATTTGCACTAAACAACTACATTCGAATCAATTCACCGAATGATCGAATTTTTCAAGTACTTGAGCAACATCCTGATTACATACCTACTGATGAGATCTCATATAGCAATTCTACAAATGAGGAAAATATAAGGGAAAGATCTGAAATGAAAGATATTCGTGATAGAATTGCTGAATCTTTGTGGCTTGGCAAACAACAAAATTAGTACGGTTATTGCCTTTTTTTGTTATGACTTTATTTTTGAATTACACAATGTATTAGGTTTGATTTATTGATCCTGCCAAAACATTAATTCTATGAGCAATACTTCAAGAATAAATTAATGTTGCAAATTTTGTACCATCAAATTGTAGTAGTAGTTGTAGTTATTATTATTGTAGTTGTTGTCGTTGTAGTTGTAATAATAGCAGTAGTAATAGTAGTAGTAGTAGCAATAATTAAGCATGAGACAACAAAAATATTAGTAATGTCCTTTTTCGTCATTTTATATTAATCGGCTTATTCAACAGCTCATTTTACCGAGCACATTCTTTTTAAACAACCAGTTAAACAGCTATCCGCTATCCGCTAAAACTCAACAGCTATCCGTTACTCAAACAGCTGTCCGCTACTTAAACAACTATCTGCTACTTAAATAGCTAATTTTGTCGAAAAGGGCCTAGGTGCACGTTCATACACATTTTTAGTTGCACATTAGCGTTTTGTGAAAGTTTCAATTTCAATTTCGGCTTCTAATACATAATTGCCTACTACCCGAAATCAGTAACAATTTCAAGAAAAGGTAATCTTAGCGCCTAAGTTCAAGCAAGCGGTAACACTACCGAAGGAAACATAGCACGAAATTCCCCTCAGTTTGGCACTCGGAAGAGCGTGAACCCATGACAAGCTTAATTTGATCACACACTTCCACTCGTCGCACTACCAGGTTCATTGGTGCACTTAAGTAGCTGGAATTATATCTGCTTAAATAGTTTTGCACTTTTTTCAGACAAAATGAAATTTTTTTGGCTGGTTTATCAGCTACCTCCATTGAACCAACCTTGGCTCCACCATTGTGTATATATATGTATGCATGTATGCATGTATCGATATATATATATAAATATATATATATATATATATATATATATATTATATATATATATATATATATATCGTATATATATGTATGTATATATATATTATATAGTATTGTATAATATATATAGTATGTGTGTGTGTGTGTGTGTGTGTATATATATTATATATATATATATAATTATATATATATATATATGTGTGTGTGTGTGTGTGTATATATATATATATATATATATATTGGATATTACCATATATATATATATATATATATATATCGTATATACATATAAACATATATACATATATAT
>JAKOGI010005107.1:15000-16485 GCA_029747015.1 Carnegiea gigantea | reverse complement strand
GGCGCAGGGCGCAGGGACGCAGGGCCGCGGGGGCGGACTTGACGGACTTGAGCGGTCCTTGGGCGGACTGGGCGAAGGGAGGGTCGAGAGCTAGGCCCCGTGGCGTGCCGCGTGCCCCCATATTGGTGCCCCACGTCCCGAACGTCGATGCCAAGGCATGCCCCCGAGTCCCGGGGAGCGGCCCCGTGCACGGCCGAGGCCTGCCCCCGCGTCCCGCACATCGGCCCCGGGGCATGCCCCCGTGCATAGCCTCTAGAACGCCCCCGAAGCAAGGCCAAGGCATGCCCCCCGAGTCCCGCTCCATCGCCCCCGTGGCAAGGCCAAGGCATGCCCCCGAAAGTCCCGCACATCGCCCCGGGCCGTGCCCCCGGGTCCCGAGGAACGCCCCCAAACGGCACCGGTGCATGCCCAAGGCGTGCCCCCGCGTCCCGAGGATCGGCCCCGGTCCATGCCCAAGGCGTGCCCCCCGGGTCCCGAGGAAGGCCCCCGGAACGGCCCCGGTGCATGGCCACGGCATGCCCCCGAGTCCCGCCCCTCGCCCCGGGGCGTGCCCCCGAGTCCCGAGGAACGCCCCGGTGCATGCCCAAGGCATGGCCCCGAGTCCCGCACGTCGCCCGGAACGGCCCCGGGGCGCGGCCAAGGCATGGCCCCGAGTCCCGGGGAACGCCCTCAGAACGGCCCCGGTGCATGGCCCCGCGTCCCGCACATCGCCCCGAAACGGCCCCGGTGCATGCCAAAGGCATGCCCCTGAGTCCCGAGGAAGGCCCCCACAACGGCCCCGGTGCATGGCCGAGGCATGCCCCCGGGTCCCGAGGACCGGCCCCGGGGGGCCCCGGGGCATGCCCCCGGGTCCCGAGGGGCGGGCCCCGGGCATGCCCCCGAGAGCGGCCACGCACGCTGCCGGACGCCCACGGCAGCATCCATGCATGCCGGGCAGCGTCCGGGCATGATGTCGCTGGGTGCCGGGGGCTGCCGGGGGGTGCTGGATGCTGGCCGCAGGCTGTGAACGCTGGCCGCAGCCCTGTGAACGCTGGCCGCTTGTCCTGGACGCTGGCCGCAGGCTGTGAACGCTGGCCGCAGCCCTGTGAACGCTGGCCGCTTGTCCCGGACGCTGGCCGCAGGCTGTGAACGCTGGCCGCAGCCCTGTGAACGCTGGCCGCTTGTCCTGGACGCTGGCCGCAGGCTGTGAACGCTGGCCGCAGCCCTGTGAACGCAGGCCGCTTGTCCTGGACGCTGGCCGCAGGCTGTGAACGCTGGCCGCAGCCCTGTGAACGCTGGCCGCTTGTCCTGGACGCTGGCCGCAGCCCTGTGAACGCTGGCCGCAGCTCCTGAACGCTGGGCGCAGCCTGTGAACGCTGGCCGCTGGTCCTGGACGCTGGGCGCAGCCCCTGGACGCTGGCCGCAGGGCCCTGAACGCTGGCCGCAGCCCCGCGAAACGCCCGAAGCCGTCCGAGAGAAAAAAATCCCCGTCTTTTTGTCGTTGCG
>JAKOGI010005107.1:0-5000 GCA_029747015.1 Carnegiea gigantea | reverse complement strand
GCATGCCCAAGGCATGCCCCCGAGTCCCGAGGAAGGCCCCCAAAACGGCCCCGGTGGATGGCCGAGGCATGCCCCCGGGTCCCAAGGACCGGCCCCGGGGCATGCCCCCGAGAGCGTCCACGCACGCTGCCGGACGCCCACGGCAGCATCCCGGCATGTCGGGCAGCGTCCGGGCATGCTGTCGCTGGCTGCCGGGGGGTGCTGGATGCTGGCCGCAGGCTGTGAACGCTGGCCGCTTGTCCTGAACGCTGGCCGCTTGTCCTGAAAGCTGGCCGCAGCCTGTGAACGCTGGCCGCTTGTCCTGAACGCTGGCCGCAGCCTGTGAACGCTGGACGCTTGTCCTGAACGCTGGCCGCAGCCTGTGAACGCTGGCCGCAGCCTGTGAACGCTGGCCGCTTGTCCTGAACGCTGGCCGCAGCCTGTGAACGCTGGCCGCAGGGCTGTGAACGCTGGCCGCTTGTCCTGAACGCTGGCCGCAGCCTGTGAACGCTGGCCGCTTGTCCTGAACGCTGGCCGCAGCCTGTGAACGCTGGCCGCAAGCCTGTGAACGCTGGCCGCTTGTCCTGAACGCTGGCCGCAGCCTGTGAACGCTGGCCGCAGGCTGTGAACGCTGGCCGCTTGTCCTGAACGCTGGCCGCTTGTCGTGAACGCTGGCCGCTTGTCCTGAACGCTGGCCGCAGCCTGTGAACGCTGGCCGCTTGCCGTGAACGCTGGCCGCTTGTCCTGAACGCTGGCCGCAGCCTGTGAACGCTGGCCGCTTGTCCTGAACGCTGGCCGCAGCCAGTGAACGCTGGCCGCTTGTCCTGAACGCTGGCCGCAGCCTGTGAACGCTGGCCGCAGGCTGTGAACGCTGGCCGCTTGTCCTGAACGCTGGCCGCAGCCTGTGAACGCTGGCCGCAGGCTGGGAACGCTGGCCGCTTGTCCTGAACGCTGGCCGCTTGTCCTGAACGCTGGCCGCAGCCTGTGAACGCTGGCCGCTTGTGCTGAACGCTGGCCGCAGCCTGTGAACGCTGGCCGCTTGTCCTGAACGCTGGCCGCAGCCTGTGAACGCTGGCCGCTTGCCCTGAACGCCGGCCGCAGCCTGTGAACGCCGGCCGCTTGTCCTGAACGCTGGCCGCAGCCTGTGAACGCTGGCCGCTTGTCCTGAACGCTGGCCGCAGCCTTTGAACGCTGGCCGCAGGCTGTGAACGCTGGCCGCTTGTCCTGAACGCTGGCCGCAGCCTGTGAACGCTGGCCGCTTGTCCTGAACGCTGGCCGCAGCCTGTGAACGCTTGCCGCAGGCTGTGAACGCTGGCCGCTTGTCCTGAACGCTGGCCGCTTGTCCTGAACGCTGGCCGCAGGCTGTGAACGCTGGCCGCTTGTCCTGAACGCTGGCCGCAGCCTGTGAGTGCTGGCCGCAGGCCGGTGAACGCGGGCCGCTTGTCCTGAACGCTGGCCGCAGCCTGTGAACGCTGGCTGCAGCCTGTGAACGCTGGCCGCTTGTCCTGAACGCCGGCCGCAGCCTGTGAACGCTGGCCGCTTGTCCTGAACGCTGGCCGCAGGCTGTGAACGCTGGCCGCTTGTCCTGAACGCTGGCCGCAGGCTGTGAACGCTGGCCGATTGTCCTGAACGCTGGCCGCAGCCTGTGAACGCTGGCCGCAGGCTGTGAACGCTGGCCGCTTGTCCTGAACGCTGGCCGCAGCCTGTGAACGCTGGCCGCAGGCTGTGAACGCTGGCCGCTTGTCCTGACCGCTGGCCGCAGGCTGTGAACGCTGGCCGCAGCCTGTGAACGCTGGCCGCTTGTCCTGAACGCTGGCCGCAGCCTGTGAACGCTGGCCGCATGCCTGTGAACGCTGGCCGCTTGTCCTGAACGCTGGCCGCTGCCTGTGAACGCTGGCCGCAGCCTGTGAACGCTGGCCGCTTGTCCTGAACGCTGGCCGAAGGCTGTGAACGCTGGCCGCAGCCTGTGAACGCTGGCCGCTTGTCCTGAACGCTGGCCGCAGCCTGTGAACGCTGGCCGCTGTCCTGTGAACGCTGGCCGCTGGCCTATGAACGCTGGCCGCAGGCCGTGACCTGTCCCAGCTGAGTATGAAAAATCGGCACGGTTGATGTCCACTTCGGGCACGGCCACCAAACCTCCTGAAGCTCTCTAGGGGGATGGTCCGGGCGGAGTATGAAAAATAGGCACGGTTGATGTCCACTCCGGGCACGGCCACCAAACCTCCTGAAGCTCTCTAGGGGAATGGCCCGGGCGGAGTATGAAAAATCGGCACGGTTGATGTCCACTCCGGGCACGGCCACGAAAGCTCGTTGTGCTCTTTAGGGGAAAGGTGATTGAGCTAGTGCCCCGCCCCGTCCGCGACCCGAGCAGGATGAACGATGGTGAGTGACACCCCGCCCCCGGCCCCGTGACCCCCCGCGCGCATTATAATCTTTGACAGGGCGCAGGGCGCAGGGACGCAGGGGCGCGGGGGCGGACTTGACGGACTTGAGCGGACCTTGGGCGGACTGGGCGAAGGGAGGGTCGAGAGCTAGGCCCCGTGGCGTGCCGCGTGCCCACATATTGGTGCCCCAAGTCCCGAACGTCGATGCCAAGGCATGCCCCCGAGTCCCGGGGAGCGGCCCCGGGCACGGCCGAGGCCTGCCCCCGCGTCCCGCACCTCGGCCCCGGGGCATGCCCCCGTGCATCGCCTCTAGAACGCCCCCGAAGCAAGGCCAAGGCATGCCCCCCGAGTCCCGCCCATCGCCCCGTGGCAAGGCCAAGGCATGCCCCCGAGTCCAGCACATCGCCCCGGGCCGTGCCCCCGGGTCCCGAGGAACGCCCCCAAACGGCCCCGGTGCATGCCCAAGGCGTGCCCCCGCGTCCCGAGGATCGGCCCCGGTCCATGCCCAAGGCGTGCCCCCCGGGTCCCGAGGAAGGGCCCCGGAACGGCCCCGGTGCATGGCCACGGCATGCCCCCGAGTCCCGCACCTCGCCCCGGGGCGTGCCCCCGAGTCCCGAGGAACGCCCCGGTGCATGCCCAAGGCATGGCGCCGAGTCCCGCACGTCGCCCCGGAACGGCCCCGGGGCGCGGCCAAGGCATGGCCCCGAGTCCCGGGGAACGCCCTCAGAACGGCCCCGGTGCATGGCCCCGCGTCCCGCACATCGCCCGAAACGGCCCCGGTGCATGCCCAAGGCATGCCCCTGAGTCCCGAGGAAGGCCCCCACAACGGCCCCGGTGCATGGCCGAGGCATGCCCCCGGGTCCCGGGGACCGGCCCCGGGGGGCCCCGGGGGCATGCCCCCGGGTCCCGAGGGTCGGCCCCGGGGCATGCCCCCGAGAGCGTCCACGCACGCTGCCGGACGCCCACGGCAGCATCCATGCATGCCGGGCAGCGTCCGGGAATGCTGTCGCTGGGTGCCGGGGGCTGCCGGGGGGTGCTGGATGCTGGCCGCAGGCTGTGAACGCTGGCCGCAGCCCTATGAACGCTGGCCGCTTGTCCTGGACGCTGGCCGCAGGCTGTGAACGCTGGCCGCAGCCCTGTGAACGCTGGCCGCTTGTCCTGGACGCTGGCCGCAGGCTGGGAAAGCTGGCCGCAGCCTGTGAACGCTGGCCGCAGCCCTGTGAACGCTGGCCGCTTGTCCTGGACGCTGGCCGCAGGCTGTGAACGCGGGCCGCAGCCCTGTGAACGCTGGCCGCTTGTCCTGGACGCTGGCCGCAGGCTGTGAACGCTGGCCGCAGCCCTGTGAACGCTGGCCGCTTGTCCTGGACGCTGGCCGCAGCCTGTGAACGCTGGCCGCTTGTCCGGGACGCTGGGCGCAGCCCCTGGACGCTGGCCGCAGGGCCCTGAACGCTGGCCGCAGCCCCGCGAACGCCCGAAAGCCGTCCCGAGAAAAAATCCCCGTATTTTTGTCGTGCGTTTTCCCCAAATTTTGTCCACCCCTTCCCCACGATTTTTAGAGGATTTACAAGCTTTGTCCCGCATTTTTCTGATTTTTCTCCGATTTTTAGGATTTTTTTTCGGTTTCGACTTTAAAAAATCATAAAAAATAGCTCGGGTGTCCGAAAAATTCCGAAAAAATATTTTTTAGTAATTTCACATCATGATCTTTCCAATGGTACCAATGGTTGCTGCTGAAACATTCTAAATCTTCAAAAAACCCCAGTATGATTTTTCGTCACAGTTGATGTCTACTGGGGGCAGAGCCAGTAGAGTTATAAGAGCTCTTTATAGGGGAGGTGCTTGGCAAGGAGCTGGGGCAGCAGCAGGGTCAGCGGCAGCCATCGCCCATGCATGGCATGGCATGGCATGATGTCAAAGGCCTTGTTGCCATGGCTTCCTTGCACCGAACCTTGGAGGGCGGATGAGGGACCACCCCGGGGGTCGGGGTTTGCCTCGGGAAGCGTGACTAGCATGAAAATTGTTGGATATCGATCGATGGAGTGCGGGAATCGTTGCTATGCTAGTTCCTACCTTCCGAGGCACCGGTGGTGCTCATGACGCCCGTCTTCGGTGGCATTCCCTAGGCTTCTAGGATGCCATCACGGGTGGGGGCCTTGCCCCCCCTCACCCGAGAACGGTGATCACCCCCACGTGGGCAGGGGTGATTGTCGGTGAATTCCCGCGGCACACCGTCCCTTCTTTCTTGACCCGGCCCCCTTGCTCCCTGACATCATTTCTGTTGCTCGACCTGCCCCGTCCTGGGGGCGGACGGCGGACGCACTGGCTTGTGGGATTTTAGCGGGGGCGTGTTGCCTTCCACGTGCGGGGTGACCGTCGCAAGCACGCGGCTTGCACAGGAGAGGCGACGCGGGATGGGCTTGACGCCCCGGTTGTGAGAAGCCTGCGATCGGTGAGTGAGGGCCTAGACGCTTGAGCTTGTAAGCCCCTCGCGCCCGTGAGGCACTGCCACGAACGGGGTGGAAGGCTTGTTTTGAGCCGATCCGTGCGACGACGGCGGGGTTGATCGCTCCGGTGGTGGAAGCCGACGATCGGTGAGTGAGGGCCTAGACGCTTGAGCTTGTAAGCCCCTCGCGCCCG
>JAKOGI010005106.1:0-16488 GCA_029747015.1 Carnegiea gigantea | reverse complement strand
CTCCGTTTTCATATTATTCCACCAGAAGTATTGCCTTAAATCTCTGTACATCTTGGTTCCTCCTGAATGCATCGAGTAGCAGGTATTGTGAGCCTGCTCTAGGATCTGTTTCCTTGATTCCTCATTTCGGGGCACACATAGGCGATTCTGAAATCGCAGGGTCCCATCCTCATGTACTATATACCCAGAAGACTTTCCTTTCGCTAAATTTTGCTTTATTCTTTGTAGTACAGGATCACTTTCTTGGTTCACTTGAATTTCCTCCACTATGGAAGGCTGTAAGGTAAGTACTGATAATTAAATATGTGCTCGCCCATGGGGCACTAGTTAAATTCTGAAGTCCTCAAGCTCTTTCAAGATACTCAACTGAGTAATCATCACAGTATTTAAGCTATGTTGCGCTTTCCTACTCAGGGCATCTACTACAACATTTGCTTTTCTTGGATGATATTGAATTTGTAAATCATAATCCTTAAGCAGCTCAAGCCAATGCCGTTGCCTCAAATTGAGCTCCTTTTGGGTGAAGATATACTTCAAACTTTGCGGATCAGTATAAATCTTGCATGGTACTCCATATAAGTAATGTCTCCAAATTTTCAGTGCAAAGACCACGGCTACTAACTCTAAGTTATAGGTAGGATAGTTTTTCTCATAGGACTTGAGCTGTCGAGAGGCATAAGCTACTACCTTATCTTCCTGCATCAAAACACACCCCAATCCATTCTTTGAAGCATCACTATAAATGGTATACTCTTTACCTTCCATTGGTGGCGTTAGGATTGGGGCAGTAGTTAGTCGCTGCCTTAGCTCTTGAAAAGCTTTCTCACATTTTTCGGTCCACTCAAACTTGTTTGGTTTCTTCAGCAGATTGGTCAGGGGTGAAGCTATTTTTGAAAAGTCCTTGACGAACCTTCGATAATAACCTACTAAACCCAGAAAGCTTCTAATCTCAGTGATGTTAGTACGCCTTGACCACTTCGTGATTCCCTTCACCTTCTAGGGGTCAATTTTGATTCCTTCTTTTGTAACCACATAAGTCAAAAACATCACTTCTTCCAACCAAAATTCACACTTTTTTAATTTGCCATAAAGTTGATGCTCTCTCAGGGTTTGTAACACCATCCTCACATGATCATCATGTTCATCTCTGTCTTTAGAATAGATGAGAATGTCATCTATGAACACCATCACAAATTTATCTAGGTAGGGTCTAAAGACTCTGTTTATAAGATTCATGAAGGCTGCGGGAGCATTGTGAGGCCAAATGGCATTACTATAAACTCATAGTGACCATACCCTATTCTAAACACAGTCTTGGGGATGTCTTCAGGTTTAATCCTAAGTTGGTGGTACCTGACCTCAAATCAATCTTAGAAAAAACTCCTGCTCCTTGCAATTGATCAAACAAGTCATCAATTCGCGGTAAATGATATTTATTTTTGATGGTGATCTTGTTCAACTCCCTGTAGTCAATACACAACCTTAAAGTTCCATCCTTTTTCTTTACGAACAACACTGGGGCACCCTATGGTGGCACACTTGGTCTAATAAAGCCCTTCTGCAACAGCTCATCTAATTGAAACTTTAGTTCCTTAAGCTCAGTTGGGGCCATACGATATGGGACTTTGGAACTAGGTTAGGCATCAGGAATTAATTCAATTCCAAAATCAATTTCCCTCTGCTGGGGTAATCTTAGTAACTCTTCAGGAAAAACATTCTCAAATTCATAGGCTACATGAATATTTCCAGCTTTCTCTTTTTTTGTTTGGGTGTCAATAGCATAACACCAACATCCCATGCACCCTTGGCACAATAGCTTACTTGTTTGCATAGCAGAAATCAAGGGATAGGATTTTTTCTTTCTCTATCCATAGAAGAATACTTCTCTACCTTTTTCATCTTTCAAAATACCCTTAAGATCCTCACAGTCAATCTTAGCTCCAAAGGTGTGCAACCAATTCATTCCTAAAATGATGTTAAAATCACACAAATCAAATTGAATCAAATCCACATGGAAGGTAGTTCCACCAATGGTAATGGGAACAAGTTTATAGGAGATAGGGCATTCAATCACACAATCATTGGGTAACTTGATCCTATAATTGGTTTCTGTTCTCCTATCTTCCAGGTTCAATTGCATGGCAGATTGGGTGGATATAAATGAATGAGTAGCACCCGAATTAAATAATACACAAAATGGCTTTGAATTTAAAAAGAGAGTTCCAATGACTACCGCACCAAAGGTGGCAGCTTTCTTTTTGCTCATTACATACACTCGTCCTACTGCTGCTGGCCTTAATGGTGGGGCCCCTTGGTGAGGTGGGGCTAAGGGTTTTGCTGCACCATTGTCTATAGCTGTCATCCTTTGGGAGCATGCAGCAATAAGGTGTTCAGGGCTTCCACACCACATGTACTTATTAGTTCCCACTCGGCATTCAGGGGTGAAGTGATTTGTTCTGGCGCATTTCACACAGGACGCTGTTGAGCCTACAGGACGGCTTTTGGGGGAGCAATAGAAGGTTTCTTCTAGTTCACACTCTCACTCAGAGTTCCTCGCTCAAACCCCTTTCTCTTTTAGTTGATTGGATTCAGTGCTCTTAATTCTGTCTTTACTCGCTCCACTTCAGCCGCTCGCTTATATAGTTCTTGGTAAGTTAAAATTAGTTATCTAGCTAACTGATTTCGAATATAGAAAGCCAAACCCTCCTTAAACCTTCTCATTTTCAACCTTTTAGATGATACAAACTTAGAACAAACCTAGATAATTCTGTAAACTTACTGGCGTATTGCATCACAGTCATAGTGCTACTCATCTTTAGCTCCATAAATTCTTTCTCCATTTATCCTTGGACCACAACTGGGTAAATTTTGCCCTCAACTCACTCAAGAATTTACTCCAGGTGAATTTAGGCCCTACGAGCTTATCCTTAACAGTATTCCGTCAAATATCAGCTTCACCAGTTAAATAATACGTCCCAATGTTTACTTTCTTTTCTTCTGGCACTTCTACCACTGTAAAGATTTTCTCCATTCGCCTTATCCATTCCTCCAATACTACTAGATCATAAGTTCCATCATAAACTTGAGGATTGCATTGTGCTACCCTATCTGCTAATTTATCCTCTTTAAGAGGGGTTTCGATAGGTACTTGAGGAATCCGCTTCATCAATTCAGCTACTAAGGCCGGCCAGTAGTTCGAGTCCCCAATGTTGTTAGCTAGCTCAGACGAAATTAGTGGTATTTGGCCAAAATTTGGTGGCTCATGATAGGAGGCTTGATCACCTGATCCCTAACCATGATCCGAGATTTCCTCTATATGAACCTCTGCATTGTTGTGCACCGATTCGGACATTTTGATCATACATTAAATGAAACAATTCAATCACTGGGATAGCCAAATATATAAGATAAGCATGTCCAACAAATACATTTAATATAACTCAAAGATTATTGAAAATAAACCCAATGCTTCATTATATCATTTCATAACTGCTTATTTACATACATAACTGCTTATTTATATACATGATCAGCAAAACATATCACATCTAACTAACTAGGCAAAGTCAGTTTTGACTCCTACCTTAACCCCAAACACTAACTAGCCCCAAGACACTACATCCGTCACATGACCAAAAAGAGATACGGACTATGTCATCACGGTCGGAAAGGATTAGACTAACTATATATAATATCATATGCTATACAAAATACAACCACTCAATCTGACCATACCATAAATGAACAGGGCTAAAAAAGAAAACTACTAAAACCAACCCCTGGAATCACCTAAAGATCCCTAAATGGATTGTAATCCAGGTCAGACTCATTATTAGGCTCTTCGCCTGAATCGAAACTGCTAGTCGATGCCTCTGACTTGGCATCAGCAATTTCCTGCTCAACCTGTTGCTCTACTATCATCTCGTCAATCTCCTAATCCCACTGTTACTCTACCACTGCCTCATCAATGTCTTGATCCTCTTCAGGTTCATCCTCCTCCTCCGGATGACCCTCGTTCTCACAACTAATCACCACTATCTCTGGTGTATCAGGGAGGTCTATCATCACATGAGCCTCCCTAGGACTGTCAAGCATCGGTGGGGTACCTGGTGCAGGCAGGGAGGATGGTCCCTGTGCTGGTGCTGGGGCTGTAGGTTGGGGATGTGCCTGATGTAACGGAAAGATATGCTGTAGAGTCTCCATAGTAATCTCCCTCTGCCCAAACTCCTCCATCAACAACAACTCTGCAGCGATAGTCGTCCAAGCCCTCTGAGCCTGAAACCTAGGCCCGTCCCAACCTGGGTTTCCTGTTACCATATAGTAATGATAACATAGCCTAAACTCCACACACGGATCAACCGTGGGTAAGGACCAGAGCAGTCTACGTGCACGGACCGTAATACTGTGAAACTCAGAGAAAAGGTCCTGTGCATGAGCCCTCTATACTAGCATGCAGCAGGACAATATGAGTAGCCATAGATGCACGCAACATCATGTTAACACCATAAGGGTCCATCTAACAAAGAAAAGACATATATGAGAGACATACATAACCATAATTAAGGAACAAGCAAATGTAAGCAACCGGCATTTCTAATATCGTTACTACACTTTTAATATTACTCTAGCAGTATACAATAACCCTCACTACCAACCATTCTCACCCTCTTATTTCTAAACTCTACATTCCACAAAGAAAAACTCAACTTGGCTCTGATACCAAATCTGTAACGCTCCAAATGTACATAAATCACTTTTTGCGTTTCTTTCATTAGCTTTCCCAATTAGACATGATAACCCAAATGATCAGGCATTACCGTCGTCCAATAAGGACAAGACTTTGCTTGTACATGATAAACTTAGCCATAATAATCAATGTTTACCATCAAAGGCATTCACACCATCACAACCCATCAGACCATTTAGATAAATATAGAAATTGTTCTAACGTCAAAACCATTCAAACATCTCAAGGATTACACCAAAATATATAATTCTGATAAAATATATAGTTTTCACACTAAAATATATTACAATACGTTGTTATAAACATCTCAACGATAATACATCACCATTTCAAATAGACTTCCTGGCTCACTTATCATCTTCAGTTATCCTGCCTGCCTGAGGGCGATTCACTGAACACTTTACCAAAGCAAAACATAAAAATATTTCGAACTGTGAGCTAAAACTTAGTACATGCATTCCTATATTGTTAAACGTTCATGGAAAAACTGATCAGGCCCATATTGCAATTCATTTTTAATTAAAAATAGGAAATGAGATAAATATGAAACTGTGTTGTCAATTATTATCTGATAGTGAATCCCTAGTAACTTTTATGATCTGAAGATAGGTGTACACTTACTAAGCCGATCGGGACCTAATCTGAAGCTGCACGGGTAACTGACGGGCTATGCCCTATAACTGATAATTGATAGGGTCACTAATTATGTAATAAATTACTAATTAAACTGATTCATTGATGTACTTATCAAAACATTATAATTTTGATAAATACGTGCTGATTTCTAAAAATACAGACAATGAATGTAACTGAAATTTTTAAATGTAAGCTCACTAAATAATATTATATACAAAAGTAGAAGGAATGATAGATTAGATCCTGATTCTATAAAAATTATCATTGTAGGAACATACGGTTAGCAAAAACATTTATTTCATAGCTAATAATTTAGTAAAAGAAAAGTAAAAGCATAACAAGAGCTTAGAAAGAATGACTCATAATTTAGTCATTTCACCTCTGATTGCGATTTAAAACACCAATATAGAAAGCTTAGGAAGTCCCAAAAATCTTTCATTTAGAACACCAAGCTTGATTCCCACAATAGAATTCCAAAAATGAGGCTAGAATATAAGCATGTCAGTTTCAGCCCATTCTGCACAGTTTTGATAAAATGACCATAATTTTTTCCACAGACCTCAGATTAAGGCGATTCAAAAGGCATTTGAAAGCTAACACATTAATACCCACAAAAAATCAAAATTTTCCAATGGGCCGGTCAGTACTAGTTTAATTCCGAAGTCTGTCCTGTTTTTCTAAAATTTCTAACCCTCACTGTTTTAGCATTTCCCTCTTTTTTTTTACGCAAATCCTCAACTTAAACTATTCCTTAAAAGCATGTAAACAAGCTTTTGTCTATCCCAATATCATACAAAATCACCACACTCAAATTCACTTCATGATCATATCTAATAAAGACCATTTTTCAATCAAATACACGCATAAACCAAGCTTAATGCTAATTTAATTCAAATTGTACATTACTTGTCAAAACCCTAGTTTGGGGCCAAGTTGGACTCACTCCAACTCATTTGAAATCACCAAAAACATCATCAAAAACACCAATAGGTTAGAAGATGGCCGAATCAAAGATAAGACAATTAAAATCCAACACTTTAACTTCAAGCTTGTATGATTAAGGATTAACCCTAGCTCTAGCATGATCTAACCTCAACTCCACTATGAACAACACCAAAATAACTCTTATTTCTTATCAAAACATCATGATCAAAGATCACAAGCATCAAAACAAGAATCAAAACTAAAGTAACAAGCAAAATCAACAAGATCAAGTTCAAGATTACTCACTTTGCTTGAAGATAAGTAGAGATGGAGGTGATGTTTAGTGGTTTTGATGATGGAGGATGGCGGCTAGTGGTACTAGGATGTCAAAGGGGGGGTCGGAGGTCACCGGGGCTGGCCGAAAAACAGCCAAACCATGGCTGGAGCTACTGCCGTGGGGGAGAGAGAAAGAAGAGAGAAAATGGAGTTTTTTGAGTTGAGTTGTGTTTCTTTAACTAATCCAACTCTCTTGGCTGAGTTTTTTAAGTAGAAAAGTAATTTTTTTGGGCTAACCATGGTTAAGCTTAATCATGGTAATTAGTTAGGTTAATCAGCAAACTTGTTGGGCTTCAAATTGACCGAAATAAGTTGGATTCGAGAATAAAATGCTTCGTAACGATAACGTTTTTACGAAAGTCAAAATTAAAATTTTGTAATATTACAGAAAACAAAATAAATTACGTAGATTAAATTTGTTAGAGCCTACTATCAATTCTTCCAAAGTTTTCATTAATCAATTAAATAAACAAATAAAATCCGAATTGTCAAGTGAGGGCCCAAATAAATTTTTCTCCACCGGGGTGAATAAATGTGATAAATAATTATGAGAAAAAAATAATGAACATGTGGTAATTAAATAAGTAAACATAATTAAATAATTTAGGGTTGGGCTATTACAGGTAAGCTTTTGTAATTTATGGTTTAGGGTGAGCACTTAAGGTCAAAGTTTAAGGGTATATGTAAGGCACCTTAGGGTCGAACCCTCAACCATACGCCATATATTATTGTTTAGGGTTTAATATAAACTTATGATTTACTGTTCAACCTTATGGTTTAAGCAAAACAAGTACTATTGCGAACTATCTTGGAGACAATTGTCTATATACATGTTTAGTATATACGATTTTTTTAAATATGGTGCCCATACCAATTTATTATTATACTCTAAATTAACCTCAGTTTACCCAAGTAGTTTTCCATATCCTTTTACGATGTATACATGTGGCGCAAAAAATTCACCGCCCAAATGAATTCGATAATTCTTTAAAGGCAGTTTTTTTTTTTTTGATAAAAAAAGGTAGTCATCTTTTAACATTATATTAATCACATGTCCCATAAGAAAACAATCTTCATTTGTTAACCGGAAAGAATAAATTTACCTACGCAGAAGTACTATTAATAAAGGCAAGCTTGGCCACTTTTTAATCACTCAAAATCAAAATAAACAGCTAACAACTAACAACTAACAACTAATAGCTATTTGCCGAATATGACCTACGTAAAATCCATTATCTAAGATCCGGAAAACCATAAAAATAGTTAATCCTTATCAACATTCATTGTACATAAGTATAAATAGTCTATAGTTCGGTTAAGATATATTCTGTATTTTATATTAGTTTATCTAATTGTCATTTAAATCTATTACTTTAGTTAAATTAATATTATTTTGGTACTTTATATAAAATATTCTAATTTTGAGCAATTTTTGTAAATTATTTTCTAAGTGGATCTGATCAAATTGAGGGTTAGGACGGGTTGAGGGTCAAGTCATGAGAGTCAGAATGTAGGATTTTCTTGACCTCAACCCTGCCTGACCTTCATGCGCGCTGGTATACCCTTAACCCTGACCCTGACCCTGACCCTGTTGCGAGTACCCACAGGTCATTGGGTCACACCTGACCCTCAAATCTTTCCTATGTAAAAAAATAGATTTTTAGTTAAGTTTCATTTTAATCATGAAGTTCAAAACATATTATTGAATGAAAGGTCTCTTGATAATAAAATGTTCCAATGAAAAGTATCATAATTACAAATGTTCCAGTGCATGATTTAGTAACTATAATAATTAGTTCACTAAACAACTACACTAAACATTAGAAAGGGAGGGTGATAGGGTTCAGAGCTAGTGAGATCTAGAGGGAGTAAGAATGAGCTTGAGAGGAAGTGAGAAAGTAGAAAGCCAAAACAATTTGAACAAATGAAACTCAGAGTATTTTTTACTTTAAATTGTACTTTAAATTTTACTTTTTCAAAGTGAAGGCGAGTGGGTCGGGTCAAAACCTGTACCCAAGCCTAATCCTCAACACAGTTGGGTACCTCCAATTTGAGGATCAAGGTGGGTCCGAGGAGAAAGAAAAGCAAACACTGACCCTCATTTTTTAGCGTCGGGTCGAGGTGGGTCAAGTGAGGGCCTAACTCATTGGTCATGTCTATTTCTGGTTAAAATTATCCCCAAATACTTGCCTGTTAAATTTAATTTTGAGTGACTTGTGTAACTTATCTTCTAATTAAGGATATTCTTAAATACTTTTCTTTTCAAATTAATTTTGAGTTATTATCTTCTAATTTAAAATATTCTCAAATATTTAGCCTTTACGTTTAATTGTGAGTAATTATCTTGTAATTAAATACAATACCAAATACTTGCCTTTTAAAATTAATTTTGAGTGATTTTTTAAAAATATCTTCCAAAGAGATATTTCCAAATACTTACTTTTAAATTAATTCTAAAGTGCTTTTGTGATTTTACAAGACAAATGTTTAAACAAAAAATAAATTGTGCAAGCAATCCAAGATTTTCAACCATTTCCCCCTCTTCTTCTTCTTCTTCTTCTTCCCCCAAAACCCAAATTTAGTTGATCATACCATCTTCATCTAGCACTATCCAAAAACATTGTAATAACAAGTCGATTTTGCTGTCAAAATACGAGGACCTCTAGTAGAGCTGTAAAACGGGTCGGGTCAAGTTGACCTATTTAATAAACGGGTCAATTTCGTGTCGGCCTTGAAAATAGCTTAAATTTACTCAAAACTGAAAAATAACAAGTTTTCACACTAAACGGTTAAATCGTGTCGACTTCGGGTCCAAATCGGTTCGGTTCGGGTCGGGTTCGTATTCGTGTTTCTTTCAGTAAATTCGGGTCGAGTTCGGGTCGGGTTATCGTGTCGGGTCAAACTTTTACAGCCCTAATCTCTAGTAACCCATTTCACTGAAAAGCACCCAATACCTACTGTATGTGTTACCCTCTACACACTCATATGGTCAACTCATCCAAAGAATAAACCAACCATTTCGTCATTGTAGAAGGCGCGTACATTTAAATTAAGTTATATTAGGTTAGGATTAAGTTTGAACATGTTGATACTTGATTTAATTAGCGTATATTCTCTTTTTTTAAAAAATAGTACGTTATAAAAATTTACACAATAGTACCCCACTTTTGCTGTAACTATGTAAAGAACACATATTCTCTGAAATTAATTTGTAAGTACTTTGATTTTTTTTTTTTTGGGAACCGTTTTACAGGTCTTTTTTTTCACTCAAAATAACGTACGCCCTTTTGTATAAACAAAATTATGCAAAAAGTTTGAGTGTACAATAAATCATGTAAAATAAATATAAGGATAATATGACCTATAATAAAAGATAATGTGGAATGTAATATAAATTATACACAATATAAGAAAATTATATAATAAATAGAATTAAAATAAAACTATTGTAAAAATGATAAATTATAAAAAGAAATTCACGAAAGTTACGACAATTTAAAATCATCTAATCAATTATATAATAATTTAGCAACATTTGTATAAAGTTTGAAAAGAATTTATGTATACTATAATTGAATAATATTCTATAAAAGCTCATACAAAATAATTAAGAAAAATTTATTAAAGGAATTCTAATTTACATTTTATGTGAGTTTTTATCATTAATTATAAGATTTTTATTTGGACCCTGTACTTTTCATGACTATATTGTAGGCGTTGAATGAAAATGAGTGGGAATGAGTGAAAAGAAGTGGGTGGGAGTGGGTATAAGTCATTTGTCATATCTGGGAGTAACAAGAAGTGAGAAGGAGTGGATAGGAGTGGATAAAAGTGGAATGTAATGAAATGGAGTGCGAGTGCGAGTATTTGACATTAGTTCTGTTAACGATCTGGGTAACCTAATAATAATTATTAATAATTATTATAACAACAATAATTATTAATTAACAATAAAAATAACAATTAATCATAAAAATAATAATTATTAACATTAATAATAATTACAATAATAAAAACAATAACAAGTATTATAAATATTAATATGCAAAATCATAATAATTGTTAATCTTAATAATAAAAATTAATAATTAATAATAATAACTATTAATATTTATTAATATTAATGGTAATAATAATTATTACTATAATTGTAATCATTATAATCAAAATTATTAATTAATATTAGTAATAATTACAATTATTGCTACTAACACCAATAATAATTGTTATTATCACTGCTAATAATAATAATGATAATAATAATAGTAATAATAATAATAATTAATATTGACAACAATAAAAATTAATAATTACTAATATTAATAATAATTAATAATAATAATAATCAATAATATTATGAATAACAAATATTACTAATATTCTTCATAATAGATAATATTAATGATAATTACTAATATAAATAATAATCATTTAACACCTAATTAATCAATTAATTAATAATCATAATTAATCATTTTTATTAATTTTTAACATAATTACCATTAATCTTATTATTAATTCACAATAATTAATAATTAATAATTATTATTATAATAATAGTAATTATTAATTAACAATGAAAATAATAATGAACCATTAGCAATGATAATTACTAATATTAATAATAACAATTAACAATAGCAATCATAATAATAATTCTTATTAATATTAATAATAATAAGCATAATAATTGTTAATATTAATAATAAAAATTGTTATTAACATTAAGATTAATATTATTATTAATAATTAATATTAATTATTAATATCAATGGTAATGATAATAATGATAATAATTATAATTATTTGTAATCTATATTATTATTGTTAATGAATTTTAGTAACAGCCATAATTATAATTAATATTAATGACTATTATTTACCAACTAATTGATTAATGACTATTACTATTAATATTAAAAATAATTATTATTAATCTTATTGTCAATTAATAAGAATTAATAATAACAATTAAAAATTAAGAATAATTATTATAATAACATCCATTACTAATTAATAATACAAATAACAATTAGTCATTGATACTAATAATTACTAATATTAACAATAATAATTAGCAAAAATAAAAAAGATAATAATAATTCTTATTAAAACTAATAATAGTAGTCATAATAATTGTTAATGTTAATAATAACCATTATTAATGTGAAAAATTAGCATTAATTGTAATAATAATAGATATTATTTTTAATTTTAACAATTATTATTATAATGATAGTTATTACAATAATTATCATTAATGAATATCAATAATAATTACAATAATAATATCAATATTAATAATTTTTGCTATTATTACTGTTGATAATATTAATTATTATTAATATCAATATAATTATAAAAATTACTAAGTACTACTACTAGTAATAATTATTGATTATAAAGTAATTATAATTTTTAAGAATTAGTAATATTAATAATTATTGTTTTATAATTAATCGATTAGTTAATTATATCATCAATGATGTTGTTAATATTAAAACTAATTACAATTAATATTGGTATTAATTAATACTAATTTTTATAATAATTAAAAATAATAATTAATATAATAGGATTAATTATTTATTGAAAACAAAAATAATAATAAATAAAAATAGTAATCAATAACAATAATTGTTAATTATAATAATTAATAATTAATAATAATTATTGTAATAATAATTTTTACTTAATAAGAAAAAATTCAATTAAATTTTTATATTAATTATTAATATTATTAATTATTAACAGTAATACCTAAAATTATAATTCTTATTAGTATTAACAATAATAATCATAATAATTGCTAATATCAATAATAATAATTATTAATATTAAAATTAATAGGAACAATAATAGTTAGTATTCTTATTTCTAATAATAATAATTAATATTGATGTTAATATTTATAATAACAAAAATCCCCAATCACTTGCAATAATAATAGTTTATAATAATAATAATAATAATTATTATTATTATTACTATTAATAGTTCTAAGAGTTAATAATGAATAATAATATTGGTAATTGTTATTTAATAATGTATTATTTAGTTAAAGAATAATAATTATTATTATTAAAAACAATTAGTAATAATTTTTTGATTAATTAATAATAATTGCTAATAATTAATAATTTATCATAACAGTAGTTATTAATTAATAGTGAAAATAACAATAAATCATAATATTGATTATTATTATTAATAATAATTAACAATAATAATTCTTATTAATATGTTTAATAATAATCACAATATTGGTTAATATTAATGATAATAATTATTATTAATTTTAAATTATTATTAATAATTAATAATTGATAATTAATATTATTATTATAATTGTTATAACGATTATTATTATTGTTTTTATTATTATGAAAGATTAGTTGCAATTGCAATAGTAATTAATATTAGTATTATAAATTATTATTATTACTGTAATTAATAAAAATTATTGATACTAATATTTATGATAATAAATTTTAATAAAAATAAAATTAATAATATCAGTGATGATGATACTAATAATAATAATAATAATAATAATAATAATAATAATAATAATAATAACAACAACAACAACAACAACAACAACAACAACAACAACAACAATAATAATAATAATAATAATAATAATAATAATTGATATTAGTAGTTGTTAATATTAATAACTAATATTCTATAATTTTTTAATTTATTAATGATAATAATATTTAATTATTATTATTAACATTAAAAACAATTAATATTATTATTTTTAACTAATAATAATTAATGATACTAATTGATAGCTTGGAATGATTATTATAATAATGATAATTATTAATTAATAATAAAAATAATAATTAGCCTTAATAATAAATATTATTAATATTAATAATAATGATTAACAATAATAATCACAATGAGTGTGTAGGATTGGAAAGGAGCAGGTAGCAGTGGGAACGGATTGGATTTATTTGAAGGAGTGGGAAGGAGTGGAAAGAGTGGGAATGAGTGGGATGGATGGACGGTGTAGGAAGGGACCATTTGCCCACAAAAATAATAGGGGCTTAGTTTGCAAAATTTGTTATATTTTCTAATTTTATCATCGATTTTTTACTTGATTTTGTTTGTATGAAAGGAAAAATATATAATTCCAAATGTAAAAGAGACCTAAAAATTATTTCAGTAAAAGTTAAGGTACCTTCAAATTATTTTCAAAAAGTGAGGATCATTTAAATAATTACATCCAAAATTTAACGTACCATCATGTAATTTCTTGAAGTAACTTACAAGGAAGAGTTAGGTTTGGTTCTATTCAACTCAATTTGAGATTCGCATTGAAATGGGGTTAGCCTAGTCTGAGTTTTAGGTGAGGTAGGATTTGCGTGTGTGTGCATGTCAGTTCGAGCTGTGTGTCAAAATAGGGTTAGTATATTTTGAGTTTTAGGTAAGGCAGGCTATGTGCGTGTACAATTGTGTGTGTGACAGACACAGAGAGAGAAAGAGTGAGAGAGTACATGCGTGTATGTGATTTTTTCTTCTTTGTTTTTTGAACGAGTAAGCTATCCCACCCACTAGGTCCTTTGTATGGGTTGTAAGTCCAGCAGACTTATTGATAGGAGATGGGGTTGTACAATCACTAAACTAGGCCCAGTAGAGGCCTATCCTTGTTACCAGTGTCAGGGACTAACAAATTGAGTTGACCAGGATTTCAACCTTTGTTGAGAGTATGGAAACTCCACTTCCATAGCATTAAGCTACAGAGCTCTTGGCACTTGACGCTTTGTGTGCGTGCGTGTTGTATGCATATACATGTATAGGTATATATTAACACCAATTACGACAGACAGGTACTAATTGGTGTGAGCCAATAAGGAGTGGTGCTTGACAGGTAGATAATTAGACAAAAGTTGCCGTTAGTCCTTCGCCAACAGAGTATATACCAACTTATAACAACCTGTGGGTACTTGTAACACTACTCAATATCATTCAATATCAAGTTATGGCACCCAGCATTCGACAACTTTTTTAAAACAAATTTTTCAAATAATGTAGGACCATGGGGAGTGAAGGGGCGAAGGCAACGTGGGGTCAGTGGGGTCACCCGACCCCCTCTTCAAAAAAAAAAGAGTATAAGTTAGAAAATTAAAAACATTCGAAATTGAGATATGTATTATGTTTGTGGAAGAGGAACATGAAAACTAGATAGCTTAGTGATCTAGTGCTTGGCTTTGTGTGTTGGTGGTCACGAGTTCGAACCTTCCCCTTCCCATGTTTTTGTTTTTTCAATTCCGACCCCCCTCTCCAAATTTCCTGACTTCGCCACTGTGAATAATCCAAACCTTAGGGGTTTTGATGGGAATAATTAGACCTTCAGAAATAGGCACCAACACTATGAGTTTTAGGTATATTCTTAATATATTTACTAAAAAATAATAGCATTTTTGCTCTGAATTACTTTTCTCCATTAGCTAGCTTTTCTTTAATACAAATTATTGAGAACAAATAATACCAAAAGACGAAATGCTATTTTTAAAGATCAGATTATTGATTTCCAAACATCTAAATTTTAAATTATTTACGTCTAGAAACTCAATAACATATTATTGTCTCTTATAATTTTAAACGAATACAATTCTCATTATATGATCATCTCTTCGAAGTTATCTTACAAAAAAAGCTGTACGCTTGCTTAATAAATATAAAGAAAAATATTTTTTAAGAAAAAAAGGTGGACCATATATATGGTCCGAAAGCACACTTTATTGGGTGAATTTCCAATGCAGACACTGTTGAAAATTTGTGCACAGCAGAGATTTTGGACATAGAAAAGAGCCCCTTCGATTTGTTCAAGGGAAATTTTCTGAACGAATTCTTGACATCAGCACTTTTCATTTGATTGTTTTGCCTGCTTACAAGTATTCTTTCTGTCTTTCCGTTTCAGTTGCCACTTGCCAATCCTGCCCTTTATCTGCCTCTCTCTTAGCTGGCAATAGAGTGGGTACGAGGCAGATTTTCCTCTACTCTTATTTATAACCATTTTTTAAAATGCGTACCCAAATTCATTGGATGTTCAAAAATTATACCAATGCCCATATCCACCGGATTTTACTGATATGCAGGTTTTATTCGTGAGGATATATATTAAATTTTTTTTTTACCCATATTATACCAATATCCTAGCCATGTATATTACATCGGTCGTCGTTTGATAGCGTAGTCAATTGTTGATTGCTCAACTTCTCGTCAATTGTCATAAAGATGAGAGGGAGAGAGAGAAGGACCGATAACCGATGAGGGAGTGGAGATGTGAGAGTCTTAGTGACTCAAACTCTAAGAGTGGAGTGTAGAGATGATAGTATGAGAAAATGGATGTCTAGGACAAGCAAAATTTTTTACTTGGAAATCAACTTTAAGAATTGGGCTTGGACCATATTTGATAAATTTAGTAGCTCTTCTATTTTGCATAAATGGGTTTTTGGGTGTTACGTGGGGAGGGTACGGGGCAGATTTTGTGGATGTCGGCTATGGGTGCTATATGGGGTGAGTTTTGTCCATACCCATACCCATACCCGTTTCTTGTACCCGTTCGAGCCTCCCAATTTTAACACCCAATCGAGTTTTAAATGTGGAAGAGATTTGCAGGTTTTAAACGAGTATGAGTTTTTTTGTTAGCCCTACTCCCTCTCCTTCTTAGGTTTATCCCTCATATTTGCGATTGTAATTTTTTAAAGAATTTAAATGGCGAAACAATTTTAATTTTTTTATATTATTCTAAACAAAACATTTTAGTTATAATTTACAAATTCATACTGCATGATATGTTTGACAAGCTAAGGACATATATATAT
>JAKOGI010005105.1:0-16503 GCA_029747015.1 Carnegiea gigantea | reverse complement strand
GACTTGAGGAAATACAGAAAAGTAGGGTGGCACGGTCGTGCTGGTAGGCACGGGGGCACCGTGTGAACTTTCTGGCCTGTGGACACTGGATGTTCACCGTTTTTTTTTTTTTTTTAATGTATTTGGGTGTGATATGGGTCACTTTAAAAGCCTTGGCTCTGATACCAATTGATGTATATGTGGGTGGGGTAAGTGAACCAAATCAAACTCAAATAAACCCAAATAAGAATTGAACCAAAGTAAAGAGAAAATGAAAGGTTGATTGAGGTGGAATGAAAATAATAGCAAAACAGAACAAAGGATAAACAAGACCTTGCACTTGAGATAATCCTCCGCGGAGCCACTCAAGGACTTGATCTTGGGCAAATCCTCTCGTCTTCACCAAGGAATCACTCCAATTGGAAGAGAAAAGAGAACCTAGAACACCACTTGAACTTGCCAAAATTCAAGATATAGAACTAGGGATTTGGAATACTTTTGAGAATCACACTTAAAGGTAATTGTATTTCACTTTGGGAAAGCTTACCACTCTGAATTGAGAAACACTTCACACCCCCACTATATATAGGCAACAACAAGACAAGCAAAAGACACAAACTCCTAGCAATTTAAAGCTAGAAAATTGAAAAGACTTAGGAAAAATAAAAAGACACAACTTAAAGGAATGGGGGAAGTTACAATGAACATTCTAGACTTCCTATCAGCTGAAGAAATCCATCCAAGTCGTGCATGATGTCAGCAAGGTGATGTCATGTAACCTACGTCTCTTCACTTGCCCAGCATTAATTCCATGCGGCAGCCTTCCCTTCAACTGAGCATTTCTCTCAGCTCACACGTCCAAATAAGGTGATTTTGGGCTTGTTGGAAAGCCCTGGAAATCTATTTTCCAGAATGGGCTCATTTTCTCAATTTGGATAAGTAGATCAAAAGTTATGGTCCCAACATTACACCTATATCAGAACTGAACTGGAGCAGGACATGTCTTCTTTGAGTAATATTTGGCCCAACCAAACGACGTCCAAATTAAACATAATTGGGCTTGTTTGAAAGCTGAGATCTTAAACTTCAAAACCATGTGGCCCCTTAAGTTGTGGGTCCACTTTAGCTAGTCCAAAAATGAGCACAAAAAAAAATTACCTTCCGACGGGATGAATCGGGCACCAATTCTTCCGGAAGGAATATGAGTCTTATCCAGATTTTCGCCACTTGCTTGACTTCTTCACGGTGTCTAAAGTCCTTGAACTCACATAATAAGAGAAAATATGAGAGTTCCCATGCACGCCCTTATTTGACACTTTTCTTCTTGGAAGTTGACCTTAAATAAAAATGATGCATATGGGAATATGCATCATACTCCCCGCGTGGTTTTGAGTTTGTCCTCAAACTCAAAGGTTTAGCAAGCCTCTCAAGAAAGGGGTCACGCTCACAATATGGGAGCTTTTGGGGAAGGAGGTCACAGGGCATTACCTCCAGAGAGATATAGAAGACGGTGAGGGGAGGATGATAAAACGGGTCATACCTGGTGAGGAGAAGAGGCGGAAGTGAGAAATCTTCTTTGGGGGCAAGGGTTTGAGAAGGATGAATGAGGGGTAAGGCTTGTCGGTCCTTTTATGGTTTGAGGGGTTGGGAAGGTTGAATGGGGGTTAAGGTGAATTCTTCTTGGGTCAAGAGTTGCTCAACTTCTTCAATAACCCCACTTGCCTTCAACTCGGGTGCTTGGAGTTCGGTAGGGCGTACTTCTTGAATCTAGAGTTGTTCAAACTCTTCAGCAACCGTGCTATGCTTCGACTTGAGGAAATGTAGAAAAGTAGGGTGGCACGGTCATGCTGGTAGGCACGGGGGCACCGTGTGAACTTTCTGGCCTGTGGACACTGGATGTTCAAGGTTTTTTTTTTTTTTTTTAATGTATTTGGGTGTGATGTGGGTCACTTTAAAAGCCTTAGCTCTGATACCAATTGATGTATATGTGGGTGGTAAGTGAACCAAATCAAACTCAAATAAATCCAAATAAGAATTGAACCAAAGAAAAGAGAAAATGGAAGGTTGATTGAGATGGAATGAAAATAATAACCAAAAAAAAAAAAAAACAAAGGATAAACAAGACCTTGCACTTGAGATAATCCTTCGCGGAGCCACTCAAGGACTTGATCTTGGGCAAATCCTCTTGTCTTCACCAAGGAATCACTCCAATTGGAAAAGGAAGAGAACCTAGAACACCACTTGAACTTGGCAAAATTCAAGATATAGAACTAGGGATTTGGAATACTTTTGAGAATCACACTCAAAGGTAATTGTATTTCACTTTGGAAAAGCTTACCACTCTGAATTTAGAAACACTTCACACCCTCACTATATATAGGCAACAACAAGACAAGCAAAAGACACAAACTCCTAACAATTTAAAGCTAGAAAATTGAAAAGTCTTAGGAAAAATAAAAAGACACAACTTAAAGGAATGGGGGAGGTTACAATGAACATTCTAGACTTCCTATCAGCTGAAGACATCCATCTAGAACACTCCAAGTCATGCATGATGTCATCCACATGATGTCATGTAACCAAAGTCTCTTCATTTGCCCAGCATTTAACTCCATGCAGCAGCCTTCACTTCAACTGAGCATTTCTCTCAGATCGCACGTCCAAATAAGGTGATTTTGGGCTTGTTGGAAAGCCCTGGAAATCTGTTTTCCAGAATGGGCTCATTTGCTCAATTTGGATAAGTAGATCAAAAGTTATGGTCCGAACATTACATCTATATCAGAACTGGACTGGAGCAGGACATGTCTTCTTTGAGTAATATTTAGCCCAACCAAACGACGTTCAAATTAAACATAATTGGGCTTGTTTGAAAGCTGAGATCTTAAACTTCAAAACCATGTGGAGCCTCAAGTTGTGGGACCACTTTAGTTAGTCCAAAAATGAGCACAAAAAAAATTACCTTCCGCAGGGATGAATCGGGCACCAATTCTTCCGGAAGGAATATGAGTCTTATCCAGATTTTTGCCACTTGCTTGACTTCTTCATGGTGTCTAAAGTCCTTGAACTCACATAATAAGAGAAAATATGAGAGTTCCCATGCAAGCTCTTGTTTGACACTTTTCTTCTTGGAAGTTGACCTTAAATAAAAATGATGCATATGGGAATATGCATCAGGAAGGGAGATGTGTTTAAGGGTGTTTGAGGCTAAGTGTTTCGGGCTGTGTTTGTGGGTGGAAGCAAGCTCAGGAGGGTAGCCAAGGCTCTGATACCAATTGATGTATCTCTCCTTACACTTGCCAAAGAAATGGAAGCAAAAGAAAGGTAGGCGTGTGAAGATGGGGAGAAGAACAAGTTGATAGAACAAGTGCCTTCAAGAGATAATCCAAGAGGAGCCACTCTTGTTGAACACTTAGGCAATCTCTTTAGATCAATTAGGATACAGAAACACCACCTAATTGAGATAAAGAGACCTAGACACCACTTAAGTTGCCACACTTAAGATATAGAACTAGAATTTGGGAGAGACAATGCTCAAACTTGTATTCAATTTGACAAAAGACCCTTACTCGGCCAAGGGCTGCAAAAACCAGCTGAAAAGTGACTAAATGACTAAGCCTAAGCTAGATTACAAGTACAAGTTGATTATACAAGTGATCTAGCCAAACCTTGACACCTCACTAGCTTAATTAATCTCAAGATTGAGGTGTCAAGCATCCAAAAGCCAATGTGCAGCAGCTTGGGACCTTGAATCTGTCAAGGGGACAAGAGGACACTCCAAAACCAAGGTTGCAGCCGGCCCTCCCTTGAAACCGGTTAAAAGGAATTTCCTTCCTTTTTTGGCTGGATAAAAGAAGCACAAGTTGGTCCCTTAGCTCAACTTTAGGGCCATGATTTGATAAATATTTAGGTGCCTTTTCATGCCCTAAAGTTTGAAAAAAGTTGGAGTTGAATAGGTCAGCCAATCAACCCCTTAATTCAGGCTGTGCTGGATTGCGCCCTGCAGTGCACTGTCTTCGGTTTTGGCTTGGTTGACTGACTAAATGGACTCCAAATGCCTTGCAAAAGGTCTTGTTGGAAAGCTAAGATCTTAAGCTTCAAGGGGGTGGTGCGTGCAGGAAATTTCCCCTTCTACATTTTGCTCCAACAAGGAAACAAAACCGGGCCAGAAACGGTATGAACTGGGCAGTTCGATTTCTTCTTTGTGCATGTGATTTCTGACTAAGGCATGAACTTCTTTGGCCTCCTTGGACTCCTTAGCAGGGGAGGGATCATTGGCAATGGTTTTGGAAGGTTTGGTTGGATGGTCCCCATCATTTCTTGATGGGGACCATCATGATCAAACTCCAAATGCACAACCAGCAACTTCACACACCCCCTCAAGCCCCAAGGAAGTCAAGAACATCCATGCCTTGGTCAAGGAAGTCGTAGAGCATTCGGACAGAACATGGGCAGATTCAACCGGAAATTGGCCCGGCATTGTGCATCTTTTAGGACTTGAAGGTGAGGGGATGAATGACTGCCTTGCCCCCTCTCTTTAAGTTTAAGATGTTAGGAATCCAATAAAACAAGTTGCAAAGGATTTGAAGGTCGTTTGGTTAGTCAATCAGCAAGATCTTTCCAAGTGCGCAGGCTGGGCGCCAAAACAGCAGCATCCGAATTAAGGAAGAAATGGGACCACCAACTTAAGTCCACTCTTTCTGAAATTTTGCAGCATGAAAGGGGACATAAATATTTATCAAGTCAAGGGTTCAAATCCCATCCAAAGCACCCCCTTGTGTTGGTTTTACCCAGCCAAAAGGACAAGCAAAACACCCCTTTAACCGGTTTCTTCCTAGCCGGTACAAGTGGGCTGATTTCTTGGGTTTTGCTTCATCCACTTGCTGATTGATTGCTTTTGCTGCATTTTAGAACCATTGTAAGCTTGACACATCACTTAGGAGGCATCATGGCCCCTAAAGAAGTAGATTAAGCTAGTAGTGATGTGTTAAGCTAGATGAGTGATGGATGTAATGTGTTTCCCTCTCCCAAATGTACTTGGCCTTGTTTTTGCTGCATGGAAAGGGGGGGGGAACTCGGCTATAAGCTGATAAAAACCAGCTTGAGCCTCATTTTGGAACCAACTTGAATGAAATGCAATTGTGAGTTCTCAAACTCTCTCCACAAAATTCCTAGTGTTGTATCTTGAGCTTGGCAACTCAAGTGGGTCTCTAGGTCTCTTTCTCTCAACTAGAAGGTGATTAAATTCTTTAACTAGTTGATATAAAGAGACTGCCCAAGTGTTCTCCAAGGGTGGCTCCTAGGATTATCCCTTGAAAGGCCACTTGATTATCCCAAACTCTTGATCTCTCCTATCCGTTGTGGTTTTCCTTCTCCTTGTGTCAAGCAATCCACTTTGAAGTAAGTTGTGAGTGGTTCTTCTCCCTTACAACCTTCCATCAAATTGGTATCAGAGCTTAGGCTACCATCTTGGCCAAGCTTCCATCACCCAAACACACTCCCAAACATAAGAACCACAAAAACAGCCAAACACATCCTCCACAAAATCTCAGCCGTGCCCAACCAGAAAGTTGGCACGGGCACACCGTGCCACCTGAGCACAACCGTGCCACAATTCCAGCCCAGCACTTCTTCGCCAGTAGCTCAGCACGGTCAGGCCGTGCCTGCTAGCACGACCGTGCCTACCTCTCCCCGTCCCAAAACACTCTTTCTCTATTCCAAAGCCAAAATGTCTTCTAGCCTCACACCCGAGCAAGTGGCCGAGCAAGCCCTGAGGGAGAAAGCCGAGGTAGAAGCTCAACTAAAGTATCTCCAAAAGCAACTAGGACAACTTATGGAAGAGAAGAGGAGAGGTTTATGGAGTTCAAAGAGTCCAAGCAAGCATCAAGACTCGGATGACTCCGAGGGAAGCAACCCCATTAGTGACTCAAGTGAAGGGGAGCTTGCACCAAGGTCCCAACGACATCAAAGGTCAAGGGGACGAAGCTTTGGAGACTTTAAAGTCGACATTCCGGAGTTCGAAGGACAACTAGACCCGGACATCTTCCTTGATTGGCTTCAAACGGTGGAAAGAGTATTTGAATACAAGGACATCCCGGAAAGCAAAAAGGTAAAGCTAGTAGCCTTGAAACTCCGTAAATATGCTTCCATATGGTGGTCTAATGTTGTGTCCAAGAGGGTAAGAAAGGGGAAAAGTAAGATAAAGACTTGGGAGCAAATGAAATCCAAACTTAAGGCCAAGTTCTTACCCCCACACTATCTTCAAGACAATTTCCTTAAACTCCACCACCTCCGACAAGGTTCAAAGAGTGTAGAGGAGTACACTAGGGACTTTGAACAACTTCTTCTAAAGTGTGATTTGAGGGAAGATGATTCCCAAACTTTGATTCGTTGCTTGAGTGGGCTTGATGAACAAATTGCTCATGTAGTGGAGTTACACCCCTACACCTCCCTTGATGAGTTGAGTGCTTTAGCTCACAAGGTAGAAAAACAAAAGAAGCTCAAAGGCAAGAACCCCATCTCTAAGCCTACCCCACGGCCTTATGGCTTTCAAAAGCCCCCATTCACTCCTCAAAAACCTTCTCCACCCCCAAACCCGAAACCCCCTCAAACAGCCCCCCCACAAACTCCATCCAAGCCACCATCAAAACCCCCTAGTAAGGTTCGATGCTTTCGTTGTCAAGGTCTTGGACATTACGCTTCGAATGTCCAAACAAGAGAATGGTATCTCTAGCCGAATATCAAGAGTCATTAGAGGAGCTAGAGATTGAGGAAGAGAAAAATGGAGAAGAAAAGGAGGTGTACATGGCCGAAATGTTGGAAGAGGTAGAAGAGGGCCCGGATGAAGGGGAACTACTAGTGATTAGAAGGGCTCTAACTGTGATGTATATGTGGGGGGGTAAGTGAACCAAATCAAACTCAAATAAACCCAAATAAGAATTGAACCAAAGTAAAGAGAAAATGGAAGGTAGATTGAGATGGGATGAAAATAATAACAAAAAAGAACAAAGGATAAACAAGACCTTGCACTTGAGATAATCCTTCACGGAGCCACTCAAGGACTTGATCTTGGGCAAATTCTCTTGTCTTCACCAAGGAATCACTCCAATTGGAAAAGGAAGAGAACCTAGAAAACCACTTGAATTAGCCAAATTCAAGATATAGAACTAGGAATTTTTGGGACACAAATGAGAATCACTCTCAAAGGTGCTTGAATTACTCTTGAAAATGCCTTAGAAATCTGATCTACAATGCTCACACGCCCCCCCTTTATATAGGCTCAGCAAAAGACAACAAAAGGACTCAAATAACTCCTAACAATTAAAACTAGTAAAATGAAAAGACTAAGATAAATGGAAAGACACATCATAAAAGGGGTGGGGGAGGTTACAAGGAATATTCTAGGATTTCTTAGCTGATTACACCAATCTAGAAGGCTCCAAAACGTGCACAATGTCAGCCACACACTCACTTGCAACCGAAGACTCTTCAGTTTCCCAGAATTAATCCTTGCAACTGCCTCAACTTCAACAGAGCATAACTTCCAGAATACTCGGCCAAATCACGCGTTATTGGGCTTGATAGAAAGCCCTGGAAGTCTAGTTTCCAGAATGGGCTCATTTTCTCAATTTGGATAAGCGGTTTAAAGGTTATGGCCCAAACAATGCACCTATCTCAGACTGGACTGGATCAGCATAACGTATCTTTGAGTGATGTTTTGCCCAATCAAATGATGTCCAAATTAAACAAACTTGGGCTTATTTGAAAGATGAAATCCTAAACTTCAAAAGCACATGGGCCCTCAAGTTGTGGGCCCACTTGAGCTTGTCCAAAAGTGGTCACAAAAATCGGGTTCCGCAGGGATGAATTCGGCACCAAATTTCTAGCAAAGCTTAACCTCTTTTTGACCTCTCCATAGTGTCGCGAGTCTTTGAACTCACTTAAGAAGACCAAATAGGCACATTTCCATGCATGATCTTCTTTGACCCTTTTCTTCTTTGAAATTGGACTTGAATAAAAATGATGCATATGGAAATATGCATCATACTCCCCGGGTTGTTTTGAGTTTGTCCTCAAACTCAAAGGGTTGGCAAGCCTCTCAAGAAAGGGGTCGCGCTTACAATATGGGAGCTTTTGGGGAAGGAGGTCACAGGGCATCACCTCTAGAGAGATATAGAAGAGGGTGAGGGGAGGATGATAAAACGGGTCATACCTGGTGAGGAGAAGAGGCGGAAGTGAGAAATCTTCTTTGGGGGCAAGGGTTTGGGAAGGATGAATGAGGGGTAAGGCTTGTCAGTCCTTTTGTGGTTTGAGGGGTTGGGAAGGTTGAATGGGGGTTAAAGTGAATTCTTCTTGGGTCAAGAGTTGCTCAACTTCTTCAATAACCCCACATGCCTCCAACTCGGCTGCTTGGAGTTCGGTAGGGCGTACTTCTTGAATCAAGAGTTGTTCAAACTCTTCAGCAACCCTACATGGCTTCATCACTTCAAGGTCTTTAACTACATGCTCTTCAATTCTTGGGGTTATGCTCAAATTCACCTCATTATCTTCTTGGCACCCTTCTTGGGTGAAGGATTGCTCAATTTCTTGCACAATCTCTTCTTGCTTCAACTCGGATCTTTGGGCCTCAAGTTCAAAGGTCTCTTCATCACCACAGTCACCAAAAACAAGAGGTAGGTCAACTAGGCCCGACCCTTTTTCTCCAAGGATCTCTTCATCTTTGTTGGAGTTAAATTTCTCAAAGGAAACAAATGGATGCTTGTGTAAGTAAGAGGTTAGAGCGAAAGTATCCATTAATTTACCTCTTAACTTAACCCATGTTGTGATCTTACTTTTTCCTCTCTTCTTCCTCTTATACTTGTACTTTTCCCACCATTCAAGCGCATGGCCTCGGAGCTTCTTGATAACCACCTTAAACTTCTCTTGCTCGTCAATATTGTATCGAGTGAAAACTTGATCCACTTTTGAAATCCAGTAAGGGAAATCTTCTTTTTGGCCACGAAACTTTGGAGTTTCAAGGATGACCATCTCCTTTTCAATCAAAGCAATCTCTTTTCGCAAGTTTCCAAGAGAAATCATGATGGATGAATGCTTAAGGGTTCTTTGTGGATTATGTGTTTAGGCTAGAAAAAGGCTATTTTGGAGAAGAGGAGGGAGGGCACGGTCGTGCAATGGGGCACTGGGGAACCGTGCTATGCTTCGACTTGAGGAAATGCAGAAAAGTAGGGTGGCACGGTCGTGCTGGTAGGCACGGGGGCACCGTGCTGCGTCTCGACTTGAAGATTTCTGGAAAATGAATATGGCACGGTCGTGTGGTATGGCACGGGGGCACCGTGCGAAATGTCTGGCCTGTGGACACTGGATGTTCACGTTTTTTTTTTTTTTTTTTGTGTTTTTGGGTGTGATGTGGGTCACTTTAAAACCTTGGCTCTGATACCAATTGATGTATATGTGGGGGGGTAAGTGAACCAAATCAAACTCAAATAAACCCAAATAAGAATTGAACCAAAGTAAAGAGAAAATGGAAGGTAGATTGAGATGGGATGAAAATAATAACAAAAAAAGAACAAAGGATAAACAAGACCTTGCACTTGAGATAATCCTTCACGGAGCCACTCAAGGACTTGATCTTGGGCAAATTCTCTTGTCTTCACCAAGGAATCACTCCAATTGGAAAAGGAAGAGAACCTAGAACACCACCTGAATTAGCCAAATTCAAGATATAGAACTAGGAATTTTTGGGACACAAATGAGAATCACTCTCAAAGGTGCTTGAATTACTCTTGAAAATACCTTAGAATTCTGATCTACAATGCTCACATGCCCCCCCTTTATATAGGCTCAGCAAAAGACAACAAAAGGAATCAAATAACTCCTAACAATTAAAACTAGTAAAATGAAAAGACTAAGATAAATGGAAAGACACATCATAAAAGGGGTGGGGGAGGTTACAAGGAATATTCTAGGATTTCTTAGCTGATTACACCTGATACGCACCAACCACGAAGTTCTAGTCTACAAGAGCATGTCCTTGTTCAACAACTCCATTCGGATCCCTATTGTCAAGGTATTCAGTTTGACCTACAAGCTCCCTTGGGAAGGCCCTTACTCTCTTGGACCCCTAGTCCCAAGCCAAGCTAGTCCAAGCTCCTTGTAGAAGCCTAGCAAAGGTTTCCACCCAAAAACAGTCCAATTCGGTTCCTTAGAACAACCCGGGCAGTGGCCGTTTCTTTTGCATGTTCAAGGCATTTTCCTCTTACCAGGGGTTTGGAAGCACTTTACACTTTTGGGTTGACAACCTAAGTCCTTTATAAAGCTTTTATTTAGCTTGTAAATGGCCTAGGTTGATAACTTTTGGCTAAAGATGCAACCGGGTATCCAGTTTCAGCCACACAGCACCTGACTGAAGTTTGAGGTGATTTTTGGCTTGCCTTGGCAGGCCTTTGGTTGAGATATTTCTGGCCTTTCTTTAAGTTTAGGATGTGATCTTTCATATAAATCAAGTTGCAAGTGAAAAGGAGGCCATTTGGGGGTTCAAATCATCCAAACATTTCAGACCTGCAAACTGGCCAGTGCCGCGCACATGGGTCAACTTCTGGCCCTCTATTACCCAAGAGCAACCTGATTTAACTGAACGGTTTAAAGCCTAACTTTAAGTTTCAGGTCTTATCTTTCCAATGAAGCAAGTTCCAAAGCATTTTGACATCATTTGCCTAGTCAACCAGCCTAATCTTTCAAACCGTGCAAAACTGGACAGTCCTGGAATTCAGCCTATGATCTGGTCCGAAATGAGCCCCGTTTGTTCCCATCTTTTGAGGACTCTTTGGGGACACCTAAGGGCATGAAAGGGTGTCTAAATGTTTATCAAATGAACCCTCAAAACCTCAGATTCAGCCACCCAAGGAACAGCTATTATCCGGGCAAGCAAGGAAGAAAATACCCTTTTATCCAAGGGACCAAAACAAGCTGTCCTTTGCTGTTTTAGGTGATCAGCCGGCTGTCCTTGCTGTTTTGACTTGTTTTTTCATCTTATCAAAGCTTTCATTAGTTGTACTTAAGTGTAACACATGTTAGACACCTCAAACATTGAGATTAACACTTGTATTAGGTGTCAAACATCCAAGAGATGCTGAATTTAGGCCTTGTATTAGCTAGACTAGGTTGCTTGATTTAGCTAGTTAAATCTTGGCCCTTGATCTTGTTGTGAAGGCCGGATATACTCGGCCAAAGCTGAATGTTTACTAATTTTTGGAATGAAAATGGAAAGTTTTCTTTGCTAGCTTAAGCAAATCTCAAATCTCCTCTACTTTATCCTTCATTGGTGGTGTTTAGGAGTGATTCTTTATCCTCTCTTCCGGTGCGTTTGCTTTACGAAGATTGGTGGTGAATCCTTTAGCTTTGGCTGGTGGTTTTACCCTTTAGGCCAATTCATATCCAAGTGTGTTGAGTGTTAGTAGTGTCCGAAGTGCTAGCCTAGCACGCATCAACTGGTATCAGAGCCCAACTTCGATTCTTGGTGAGTTGGTTTTGATTGCCGTAAGCTCCTCTTCTCTTCTCCTTGATTCTTTTTCGTTTCTCCCCTCCTTGAATTCACTTCTCACGTTCCCCTTGAATCCACAAAGAACCCTCCTAGCCCAAACACGAATCCTAGCTACAAAAAAAAAAAAAAACCAAGCTCCACAAATAGCCCCAACCGTTTCTCCACTCCTTTACCAAACATGGCCGAAAGGGGAGATCCTTCTTCCTCACCTCAAGACGCCCCTTTAAGGGAACCGGTGAGAGTTCCTAGAGGTATGACTCTAGAACAAGCTCACGAAATGAGGAGGGATAGAACCATCCTTGAGATGCAAGAAAGCATAAGAACCCTCACTACACAACTCCAACAACTCGTGGCCCAACCGAGAAGACAAGAACGAGAACCACCCCGGGACCTTCCTAATGACCTTGATTTTGACTCTCCTCTTGAGAGTGACTCTTCTATGGGAGGGAGAAGGCCGAGGAGGAGGAGGATACAACAAGATGAACTCAATGACTTGAAGATTGAGGCACCCGAGTTTGATGGAAGTTTGAGACCCGAAGATTACTTAGAATGGGTTCAAGCTTTGGAGAGGATCATTGAGATTAAGGGTTATTCTAGTGAGAAAGCCTTTAAACTTGCCGTGTTGAAGCTCAAATCATACGCATCTCTATGGTATGAGAACTTGAAGAGGACGAGAGCCTTAGAGGGAAAATCCAAGATCAACACTTGGATTAAGTTAAAGAAGTACATGGACAAACGATTCTTGCCTTCCACTTATAAGCAAGAATTATACTTGAGGGTTACTTCTCTTCAACAAGGAAGTATGAGGGTTGAGGAGTATATTCGAGAGTTTGAACAACTCCAAATTCGATGTTCATTGAGGGAGGAACCCGAGCAAACCATCGCAAGGTTCCTAAAAGGTCTATCTCCACCTATCCTTGAGCGGGTCGAACTTCACCCCTTTTGGACCTTTGAGGATGCTTGCAAATTGGCCGTGAAGGTAGAAAAACAACTCAAATCCAAACGCCCCTTTGTTTCTACCCCCTTAAAGCCCACGGCCACCCCTAAGTCCTTCCACCCTTCAAACCGAAATACCCTCCCAAGACCACCCACAACCAAGAGAAAGGAAAAGAAGTTCTAAAGGAGGGACTCAAAAGCCAAAAGAAATGTTTCAAGTGCCATGGTTTTGGGCACTTTCAAGCGGATTGTCCAAATCGAAGAGTCCTTACTATTAAGGAAATTGATGAGCTCGGTCACATGGAGGTCGAAAGTGATGAAAGTGAAGAAGAGATCCTTGAGGACGAAGAAGACCCCACCTATCAACCCGAGGAAGGGGATGTTCTTATGATCAAGAGGGTTTTGCACACTAAGGAGGCCATTTCGGACTCCAATCAAAGAGAACAAATTTTCCATTCAAGATGTAAAGTCTTGAACAAAGTGTGCAACTTGATCATTGATGGAGGGAGTTGCACTAATGTGGCTTCCCATGAAATGGTTACCAAGCTTAACCTTACTACCATTCCTCACCCAAGGCCATACACCCTACAATGGCTCAAAAAGGGGAGTGAAGTAACGGTTAGTAAGCAAGTTCTAGTCCCTTTCTCCATTGGTGGCTATCAAGACGAGGTTGTTTGTGACGTTTTACCCATGGACGCTTGCCATTTGCTCCTTGGGAGGCCTTGGCAATTCGACAAGGATGCTACCCATCACGGTCAAGCTAATACTTATTCCTTTAGGCTTAAAGGGAAAACCGTGACATTAGCCTCTCTACCCCCAAACCAAACACATAAACACAAACCCAAGAGTGGAGAGACAAAGCCAAAAGACCTAACCTTGCTAGTGAGTGAAGGGCGAGTTGAAAGGGCCCTTGAGAAAGGAAAGACCGTGTACATGATTCTCTTTGTTGAAACCCCACAGAATCCCCCACAAAAAACCCTACACCCCTCGGCCATCCCCTTAATCCAAGAGTTTGAGGATGTTTTCCCTCAAAATCTACCTCCCGGTCTTCCTCCTTTAAGGGGCATAGAGCACCAAATCGCTTTAATTCCCGGTGCCCCTCTACCCAATAAACCGGCCTATAGATGTAGCCCCACCGAAACCAAGGAACTCCAAAAGCAAGTGCAAGAATTGGTGGACCAAGGTTATGTGAGGCCAAGTATGAGTCCTTGTTCCGTTCCGGCCTTATTAGTTCCAAAGAAAGATGGGACTTGGAGGATGTGCATTGATAGTAGGGCCATCAACAACATCACCATCAAGTATAGGTACCCAATTCCTAGGCTTGATGACATGTTAGATGAGCTACATGGTTTAAGGATCTTCTCAAAGATTGATTTAAGGAGCGGATACCACCAAATTCGGATGAAAGAGGGGGATGAGTGGAAGACCGCTTTCAAAACCAAGCAAGGGCTATATGAGTGGCTAGTCATGCCATTCGGACTCTCAAATGCACCTAGTCCTTTCATGAGATTGATGAATGAAGTACTAAGGCCCTTTATTGGTGACTTCGTTGTGGTTTACTTTGATGACATTCTTGTGTATAGCAAGAATGAAACCGATCATATTCTACATCTAAGGAAGGTGTTCACTACTCTACGTGAACAAAGATTGTATGGCAAGCTTGAAAAATGTGAATTCTTTGTACCAAGTGTTGTTTTCCTTGGTTATGTTGTCTCAAGTAAAGGAATCCAAGTGGATGAATCCAAGGTGGAAGCCATCCAATCTTGGCCGGTTCCCACCTCCATTACGGCCGTACGAAGCTTTCATGGCCTAGCCTCCTTCTATAGAAGATTCATAAAGGATTTTAGTTCCATCATGGCACCCCTCACGGAATGTATGAAGAAAGGTACTTTTGTTTGGACCCCCTCGGCCCAAAAGTCCTTTGAAACAATCAAGCTCAAGTTGTGTGAGGCCCCGGTTTTAGCCCTTCCAAACTTTGAAGAGTTGTTTGAGGTGGAGTGTGATGCAAGTGGAGTAGGGATAGGAGCCGTTCTTACTCAACTCAGAAAGCCTTTGGCCTATTTTAGTGAGAAATTGAGTGGCCCCAAACTCAATTATTCAACATATGACAAAGATTTTTACGCCATAGTCCGGGCTTTGCATCATTGGAATCACTACTTGAAACCTAAGCCCTTTGTATTACATTCGGACCACCAAGCTTTAAAGTTCCTTAGTGGGCAGCCTAAACTCAATTTTAGGCATGCTAAATGGGTTGAGTTTTTACAAGCCTTTTCCTTTTCCACCAAACACAAAAGGGGTTGTGAGAATGTGGTAGCCGATGCACTCTCAAGGAAGTATGCCTTGATCTCACTTCTAGGGGCAAAGCTACTCGGATTTCAAGCTATTCAAGCTTACTATGAGGAAGATTCAACTTTCAAGGACTTGTTTAAGTCCCCTCCTACTCACGGTCCCTACCAAATTCAAGAAGGATTTCTCTTTAAGGATAACAAGCTTTGCATTCCTTCTTGCCCTTTTAGAGAACTCCTAGTGAGAGAAGCTCATGGGGGCTCACTTGCTGGTCATTTTGGGATCAACAAGACCTTAGACATTCTAAGGGAACACTTCTTTTGGCCCAAGATGGGAGGGGACGTGCACAAGGTCGTTTCAAGATGTGCTATTTGCCACCAAGCCAAGAGTCAATTTCACCAAGGGCTCTATTGTCCCCTGCCCGTGCCTCTTAGGCCGTGGGAAGATGCGAGCATGGATTTCATTGTGGCCTTGCCTAGGACACAAAGGGGCAAGGATTCGGTCATGGTGGTTGTGGATCGATTCTCAAAGATGGCACCCTTCATAGCATGCCACAAGACCGATGATGCTTCCCACATTGCGGATCTTTACATGAAAGAGGTGATTCGGCTTCATGGTGTTCCTAAAACAATTGTGAGTGACCGAGACACAAAATTTCTCTCTCACTTTTGGAGGAGTTTATGGCATCTCTTGGGTACTAAGCTCCTCTATAGTACCACTTGTCATCCTCAACCCGATGGCCAAACGGAGGTGACAAATAGAACCCTTTCTACCCTCCTTAGGACATTGGTTCACAAAAATTTGAGAGCGTGGGACATCAAGCTAGCCCATGCGGAGTTTGCCTACAACCGCACACCGGTTAGGGCCACGGGCATGTCACCATTTGAGGCTTTGTATGGGGTTAATCCCCTAACTCCCATTGATCTTCTACCTCTCCCCATGGATTGCAAGGTGAGCTTTGAAGCGAAAGAACGAGCCAAGGAGATGCAAAGTCTACATGAACGGATTAGGGCTCACATTGAGAAGGTTAATGAAGCTTACAAGAACAAAGCCAATAAGAACCGCAAGGGCATGGAATTTCACCCCGGAGACTTGGTATGGCTCCACCTTAGAAAGGAAAGGTTCCCCTCAAGAAGGAAAAACAAGCTCATGTCAAGGGGAGATGGCCCATTCAAGGTGATTTCTAAGGTTGGTCCAAACGCTTACAAGCTAGAGTTGCCCGGTGAAATGGGGGTTTCGGCCACCTTCAATGTAGGGGATCTGAGCCCTTACATCGAGGATGACTTGAACCTTGAGGATTTGAGGGCAAATCCTCTTGAGGAGGGAGAGGATGATATGCACCAACCACGAAGTTCTAGTCTACAAGAGCATGTCCTTGTTCAACAACTCCATTCGGATCCCTATTGTCAAGGTATTCAGTTTGACCTACAAGCTCCCTTGGGAAGGTCCTTACTCTCTTGGACCCCTAGTCCCAAGCCAAGCTAGTCCAAGCTCCTTGTAGAAGCCTAGCAAAGGTTTCCACCCAAAACAGTCCAATTCGGTTCCTTAGAACAACCCGGGCAGTGGCCGTTTCTTTTGCATGTTCAAGGCATTTTTCCTCTTACCAGGGGTTTGGAAGCACTTTACACTTTTGGGTTGACAACCTAAGTCCTTTATCAAGCTTTTATTTAGCTTGTAAATGGCCTAGGTTGATAACTTTTTGCTAAAGATGCAACCGGGTATCCAGTTTCAGCCACACAGCACCTGACTGAAGTTTGAGGTGATTT